>PYAF01005178.1:0-24729 GCA_007407185.1 Glycine tomentella
TATCCTTTTTCGGTGTTTTTTGTGTCTAAATTGCATTTCAGAAAGTCTTCTTTCACCTCGATTTGGAATCAGTCCAATCCGAGTTCTGTAGGCCGAGAAATACATGAAAGTTAACAATACGATTCTGGTTCTGTTGGTGCGCGAATTACACCCTCGAATTGGTCCGAAATTGTTTTCAAGGCAAGGGGATTCTCATCAATTAGTTACTTCCTTAGACTTAATTTGCTCCATTTTCTCCCCCTTACTTTAGATAATTCATCAGTTTTTAATTTGTGCAAAACACAGTAGAAAAACAGAGCACAACAGAGTGCAAAATAGAGTATGATATCAATCAATATTTCTCCCCCTATTTGACTTATCAAAGACAAAAAAAATAGCACAGCAAATAATGAGAAGGAGAAAATAAAGACTTCATTAATCAATAGGGGAGGAATAGTACATTAATCAGAATGAAAAAAAAAACAAGAAAATGGATGAAAGACAAGAAGAGGAGATACAAGAAACTTAAAAGCAATTAGAAAGAAAACATAGCTATCCTAAAAGGATTCAGAACCATCAAGTATAAGCTTATATTCTATGTTTTCTAGCCTAGATTTTATCTCCTCCAAAGCTGAATTGGTCTCATCCCTGTGCTCATGATGTAGGGACATTAAGCCATCCATCTTTTGAATCATAAGTGATTCAAATGGACTGTAAGATGGTTGAGCAGGGCCTTCATCTTCAGCCTCTTCATCAGCTTCCTCTTCATTTCCAGCAACAGGGATTTGTTGGCCAGCCATTTGCTATCCATTAGGGGTTTTAACCATCCCAAGCTTGGTGAGATGCTCCTCTTTGATAAGGCTATTGCTTGAGTTTGTGTTGTCAACAACCTCATTAGAGACATCAATATTAAAGTAATCAATACTGGAAACAAGAACAACATATGGAAAAGGGTAATTCATTAACCTCTTGGATCTCTGCATAATTTCCTCAAGAATAAGAATCCAATTCATCTGAATGAAATTCTTGAGACCATACACAAGTTGCAGGTCATCATCAGTGGCTTGGGCATGATTGGTGGCTCTAGGGGTTAGGATGTAGGTGATTATAATGAAGAAGAATGTCTTCATGGGTCATTGGGCTAGTGCTTAGCCTAAGCTTCAGCCTCATTTGGGGATCAAGAAGCATCCCCCTATAGGTTTCCACCCTATTATAACCCCCAGCCTCTTCTTCAAATTTCCTTTCACCTTCAAAGGAAATTCCAGCAACTGCTTCCCAGACTTCAGGAGTAATTTCCATGGCTACTCCATTAACTTGGGACAGAAGGGTCCCATCCATAGAGCCCTTAGCACAAGTGTAGAACACCTTTACTAATTTAGGGTAAAAGGTACCCTTCATCTCAACAAACTTTCTCAATCCCTGAGTTTCGAGAAAAGTAGGGAATTGAAAACCTTCTCTAATGAACCAGTCAAGTTCAAGATGTTTGGGAAGACAGACTAATTTGGTGGCATTGAACTGAAGATAGCTCATTTTGTCTCTCTCAGCAGGAAACCAATGGTCTAACCTATTGACAACAGGGTTAGAGGTTTCACCAACCTTTCTCTTGGAAGTTTTGACTCTCTTAGATGTGGACATGGCTAATGGATGATGAGAGACTATCTAGACAGAGTTTCTAAACTTAGAGGGAAGAAGAACACAGTAGTGCTTAAGGAAAAAGATGAGGATGGTGTGATTTCTTCCTTCAACAAAGGTTGTATTTATAGAAGATTTTAGGCTCCAAAGTTCAAATTTGAAATGAGGAACACTTAATTCGTATTAACCCACTAACATTAAAGCACAGAAGATTCAAATTTGAATTAGGTGGCAGTTGGGCAGTTACAATTTCCAAGAAAATCTAGCAGATTCTGCAGTAACTCTATGAATAATTGATTATTTGCTTATGTAATCGATTAATTCGCTAAGTAATCGATTATTTTAGTGAAATTTAGTTAAGGAAGATGAAGTGTAATCGATTATTCCCATATGTAATCGATTATTACAGCGACATTTGAAATATAAAATCGAATTAAAGCTTGTGTAATCGATTAATTCGAGTCGTAATTGATTATTCTAGAAAGATTTGAATTTTTGAAATAGTTTCTCAAGCAATTTAATCGATTACCATTCACCGTATCGATTATTCTAGTGAATTTAAATTTTGTAAAAGGATTTTTATGCTGTGTAATCGATTAATCCGTGGCTTAATCGATTATTACAAAGAAATTCATTTTTTGGAATTATTTTTCTACGAAGAATAATCGATTGTTTTGCTTGCGTAATCGATTACATAAGCAAAAATTTTATTCTAAGCCATGTTTCAAGTTCATTTAATCGATTAATTCTTGCCCTAATCGATTATTACAGTGAAAATATCATAATGAACAGTGTTTCATGTAGCACAACTTGGAATTTTAGAGGCACATGTAATGATGGATTAAGTGAGAAGCTATTTCACATAGATAAGCACATAACAATCATCTAGTAAAGATTAGATTCATCCAGGATACCTAGCATGTTTCTAAGAGTATAGAATCTATCTCTAGCCAAAGGTTTAGTGAGTATCAATGAAGTCAATTTTGATATTACCGTTTTGGATGTGATCTCTAAGGAAATGTTGCCTTATCTCAATGTGTTTGGTCCTTGAGTGCATTATTGGATTCTTGGAAATGTTGATAGCACTTGTGTCGTCACATAGCAGAGGTATTTCTTTTAATTCTAAACCAAAGTCTTGTAATTGTTGCTTTAGTCATAGGCTTTGAGCACAACAACTTCCAACAGAGATGTATTCAGCTTCAGCTGTTGATAAAACAACACAAGATTGTTTCTTGCAATGTCATGAGATTAATGAACTTCCTAGTAGATGACAAGTTCCACTAGAGTTTTTTTCTATCCAACTTGCACCCTGCAAAGTCAGAATTAGAATAACCAACTATATTAATTGATGCACCTTTAGGATACCAAAGACCAACTTTTGGTGTTGACTTGAGATATTTGAGGATTCTTTTGACTACAGTGAGGTGTGATTCTTTAGGATTTGCTTGATATCTTGCACACAAGCACACACTTAACATGATATCTGGTCTACTAGCTGTCAAATATAATAAGGATCCAATCATTCCTCTAAATTTTGACTCATCAACCTTCTTTCATTTTTCATCTGAATCAAGATAGGTTGATGTTGCCATTGGAGTTGCAGCATCTTTGCTTTTCTCCATTTCAAACTTTTTTATCACTTCAAGGCAATACTTGGCTTGATTTAGAAATGTTCCATTCTTCATTTGCTTCACTTGAAGTCCAAGAAAAGATGTTAATTCTCCCATCATTGACATTTCAAACTCATTCTGCATAGAGATAGAAAATGCTAGCTTTGAGGAAGCTAAAGTTATGGAATCAAGAAGAATGAAGCATACAAGTTTTGATGTTTCACATGCCCACTCAATTGATGGCATTTGTAATTTCTTGTTTAAGCTTGGTTCAGTTGTTAAAGCTTTATAATCCTCATTAGCTTTGATTAATTCCTGCATTCATACGTACAATTAAATAGGTTTAATAATATGGTAGTTAAAAAGTTGAAAGAAATTCATAAAGGCAACTAAGAACTTTAAAAAATAATTTCTTACTGTTTTAATCGATTATATTGATCATTTAATCGATTACAACATGTATAGATTTTCTGGAAAATGCCTTATGGACATTTTAATCGATTACCATTGATTCGTAATCGATTAAATAAGCTTAACTCAGAATTGAACATTCTCTGTGATAATCGATTATTTTGAGATACAATCGGTTACATAAGCTTCTGCATATTTTACTAAGCATTTTTTATCTGGTTTAATCGATTACCAGATGTTCGTAATCGATTAAATATGCATTGATGTGTTTTAACATGTTCTGTGTTAATCGATTAAATTGGAATTTAATCGATTACACAAGTGTATTAGAAAACTTAGTTCATCTGGAATAATCGATTACTGAAAATGAATAGAATACTTCAACACAACCAAGAGGGGGGTGAATTGGTTGAATCTTGGTATATTAAAATTTTAAAATCAGAGTTACCATAGGATCTTTATCACTTTAAAAATTATTTCAAAACCAAGAATCAATATTCAATCAAATTCCTTATCCAAGAAGAATAGAAAACAGAGATGAATAGGTGAGAAGAAATTAAGAGATGAATAGGTGAGAAGAAAGATTAGATACAGATTTTTATACTGGTCTACTTCAAACACTATGAAGCTACATCCAGTTCTTCTACTCAACATTAGAGTAGAGTTCCACTATTGCAAAAAAATATTCTTACAAGCAATTACAAGCCTATCTTTATCAACCCTAGATAAAGTTTAAAAGTCTAAAACCCTATTAGACCCTTAGAGACCAAAAACCACACTGAGAACACTACTCAGCTGCCCTTAGAGAAACACTATCTCTAAACATGTAAGAAACCCATTTAAAATAGACTAATCTTTACAAAAATTCAAACAACAGTTTTACACCTTCAAAGAATAAGGAAAGATATCACCTGATAATCCAAGAACTCATGCAAAATGAATGATTCAATAGGTTGAATGACAGATTACAAACTCAATGCATTCCTTTCCTTAGGCTTTGATGAACAATGATGCTTCACTCTCTTTGAATCAAAAACCCATAAGAATTTGTGAAGCCAAGATGACTTTTGAAACTCAGAAAGTCACTAATGAAAGCTTGTGAATGTTTGTAAATTCTCAGATTTCAAAATTCTCAAGTTCTTAAAAACATAGAGCAGTGGGTTCTATTTATAATAGCTTTCTAACTAAAAGTAATCGATTAAACACGCTCTTGTAATCGATTATTTCGCATTTGTAATCGATTAATTCAAGAATGTAATCGATTAAAATGATTATGACATGTTCTGGGTTTTGACTATGAACAGTTTAATCGATTATCCCGTCACGTAATCGATTAAGACAGGAACCCATGATTTTCTAAATGAACTATGTAATCGATTACCTCAGTAGAACATGTTTACCATAGGCACGAATGTAATCGATTACGATCATCTGTAATCGATTAAGATAGACAGTATGATTTTCCTATTTTGGCCTATGTAATCGATTAATTCGATATGTAATCGATTACTATGTTCTTGATTTGTTTTCTAAAAGACACGAAGAACAAAATAATCAATTCCAATACTTATGTAATCGATTAATGCAGTAAAGATTCATTTTTCCAAAAACTTTGCTTGTTGAATGCCTTTCTAGTTAATTGCTTTTATTTAGTCCTTTAATCTAACAATCCTAGATGAATGATTCATGCATGATATGCTCAATTGGATTATCAGATCATAAACTCCCTTTTACATTAATCAAATTGGTCTTCAAGCTTTCTTGAAACTTTTATCCTTGAGCATGTTGAAAGCACAAAACACTTAAGTCTTGATTCTTTGCTCATTTGTACATGGCTTCACTTGAATCAACAATCTCCCCCTTTTTGACTTTAAACATGCCAAATCTTCAATTTGATTAAGCACAGATACTTGGAGATAAATTTGAAAAGCGATTGTTGAACATCAAGCTTTATAAACCTGTAAAACTTTCAATACCTTGCAAAGAAACAAGTGTTAAAGCACATATGATTCATGTAACTTCAATTAAGCTTTATACAAGTTGATTAGATTCCATTTTACACATATAGTCCCCCTAAATTCCAGCACTCATTCAAATCAAAATTTTGGCCAAAACTGAACCAAAAAACAGGGGCAAACAGAGTGAATTCGAATTCACTCCCCCTTAATCAATTCTCCCCCTATTTGGCTTGTTAAAAGTCAAAAATAAGGTAGGCACAGCGGATATAAAATTGGAAAGCATAATTCATTAATATGAATGCACATGGGGCAGTACAATATTGAATTAAAAAAAACTTAAAGAAACAGAACATTACTTAGTTTAACCAGAAAATTTAACAAACATATAACTAAATCTAAACAATCCTAGAACTCAGCAGAGGCTTGATCATTCATGTTAGCCTCAATTGAGTCAAGCCTTTCCCTAATTTCTTCTAAGGCTTCATGAGTTTCAGCCTTGAAGTCTTCTTGAAGCTTCAGCATGGAGTTCATCCTTTGAATCATCAAAGATTCAAAGTCTGTGAAGATTGGTTGTGCAGGCTGTTGTTGTTGTTGTGGTTGTTGTTGTTCTTCATCAGAATCAGCCACCATTTCTCCTTGTTCTTCAGCCATCTGATTTGCCATCACCCAACCATTGGGTGTCTTTCTCATACCCATCTTGGTCAAGTGCTTCTCCTTAATTTGGCTATTGTAGGAGTTTGTGTTGTCTACAACTTCATTTTCAACATCAATGTTGAAATGATCAATCAGCCTAGACACAAACAATGGGTAGGGAAATGGGTAATTGACCAACCTTTTTGATTTCAGCATTATTTCTTGAAAAATAAGGGCCCAGTTCATAGGAATGTGATGCTTCAGCCCATACACCAACTGAAGATCCTCATCAGTTGCTTGGGCATGATTTGTAGCCCTTGGAGTGATGATGTATGTGATCAAATAATGCAGCAACCTATCCTCAGCAGTCATAGGACCTGTGCCAAGTCTGGTCCTTAGCCTCATGTGAGGATCATGGAGCATGATCCTGTAGGTGTCCATCTTGCTATACCCCTCTGGATCTTCATCAAACCTACGGGCTCCCTCACAAACTACCCCCGCTACTGTTTCCCATATATCAGGAGTAATATGCATGGTTACTCCCTTAACCTTTTACCTCATGTCACCCTGCATTGAGCCCTTCAAGCAGGTGTAAAAGACCTTAACAAGATCAGGGTAGAAAGTACCCTTCATTTCTAAGAATCTCCTAAGACTTTGGGACTCTAGGTAGGCTGGAAACCGGAATCCTTGCCTAATAAACCAATCAAGCTCAATGTATTTAGGGGTGGCCACTGGTTTTGTGGCATTGAACTGCAGATAGTTCATTTTATCAGCCTCGGATGAAAACCATAGGTCTAATCTATTGGTTGGCTGAGGTGCAGGGGGATGTGAGGAAGACTCACCAGCTTTCCTCTTTGTGGTTCTTACTCTCTTGGGTGTGGGATTGGACATGGTTAGAATGGAAGGTTTGGACACAGTTTAGACACAGAAAATATGCAGAAAATGCAGAGATAGAAGAGAATAGGTGCAGATTGTCTAAGGCATGTAATCACGTATTTATAGGCACAAAATCAGTCACTTAACGTCCATAATTTCAAAAATATAGCTATTGGTGATAGTTTAATGACATTGGGTTAGTTATAAAATGGATTGGGCAGTTAGATTATCCATTAAAACCTGTCAGATTTCATACAGCAGCATGAATAATCGATTATTTCGTAATGTAATCGATTATTCCAGATCAATTAGGCTTCTTTAAAACACAAGGTAATCGATTAATTTCATAAGTAATCGATTATTTCATTCTTGACTTGAGGTTGAAGATGACCAGTAATCGATTCTTTCTCAAAGTAATCGATTATCCCAGAGCTTGCATCAATCATACAAGTATTAGGGTCATAAGTAATCGATTATCCTGAGTGGTAATCGATTATCACAGAGTGAGAGTTATTTCTGATATGAACAGTAATCAATTACAACTCTTCTGTAATCGATTATCACAGTGAGTCATGCTTTTAGTTTTAGAATTTTGAATAATGTAATCGATTATCCCGATGTGTAATCGATTATTCCAAAGGTAAGTGATTTTTGAAAATATGAAGAATAATCGATTACCATTCGTGTGTAATCGATTACATGAGTACTAATTTCGTTCCAAACTTGATTTTTAATGATTTTAATCGATTAACCCGTGGTGTAATCGATTACTACAGAGAATAAATCAGATGGAGAGCATTTTAGCAGCTTTTTGACAATTATCCAAACACTTAATCATGAAGTGACATATAGGCTTCCAATCATCACATAAAAACACATACAAACAAGCTAGATAATGTTGCTCTCATCAAGGATCCCTAGCATGTTTCTAAGAGTATAAAATCTATCTCTAGATAATGGTATTGTGAATATATCAGCTAGTTGATGATTGGTTTCAATGAATTCTACCTTTATGTTACCTTTTGAACCTGATCCCTGAGGAAATGATGTCTTATCTCAATATGCTATGTTCTTGAATGCATTATTGGGTTCTTTGATATGTTGATGGCACTTGTGTTGTCACATAGCAGAGGAATAGCATTCAGTTCCACTCCATAATCAAGCATTTGGTGTTTAAGCCACAAGCTTTGTGCACAACAACATGCACCTGACTCATCTATCAGCATGCAATGTGGTACCATATCCCAGAAATAGTCTCTCATAGGAAAAATGATTCACCGCCTATCAGGACCACCTTGTCGTGCACTGGCCATTCCCCCACCCGGTGATCAGCCAACATCGCTAGGGAATTCCAAACCTGATGACCCCTTAGTACCTGCGTTCTCAGCCCATTGAAACCCACATGTACGCGCATGCCTTCATTCTATTTCCATCCATGCAAATGAAGTATGAAACATGGGCATCATCAATGCATGACCTGCATAGGAACAAACCTTTCCTCGCAAAGGTAACCCGTCATGCACCCCCATGTACATACGTAACACACCAATGTGGGCTCATCGATGCACTGATCGTGGTTAGGAACAAATCCATCCTCGCAAAGGTAACCAACCGGTCATTGCACCCCACATGTACATACAAGCCTACAACCATGGGCATCATCAATGTATGATGGCTAGGAACAAATCCTTCCTTGCAAGAGTAACCCGTTATACACCCCCCATTTGTATCCATGTATATCAACATCACACAATGGTAACCATGGGCACCAGCAATGCATGACTCGGCTAGGAACAAATCCTTCCTCGCAAGGCTAACCCGTCATGCACCCACAATGGATATCAATATATATATATATATATATCACACAATGACATTGTTCACCTCAACATTATCAACATCAACATCACATCATCTCAATATCATCATCATACGTATCAAAGTCATCTCATTTCAACATCGTCAACCACATCAACATTATTTCATTTGTACATCATCAAATACATCATCATTATCTCATTCAATCAGCATCATACATATCAAACTCATTTCATTTCAACATTATCATCATGAACATCAATTTCATCTCATTTTCAACATTATCAGCCACATCAATGTTACCACATTTAAGCATCACAAACCACATAAACATCATCTCATTTCATTTAGAATCCATATTACCACGCATCAATTACAACAACATCATTCACAGTTTATCCATCAACAAGAAAATTCATCGCATCCCATTAGTTAGAAACATAATTTGCCTTGAAAATGAGCACACACAGGAACAAACACACATTACTCATAAATACACCACATCCCATTAGTTAAAAACATACTTTTTCTTGAAAAACCAGCACACAGCAGGGACAGACAAATATCTTCATAGTTGGACTCCCTAGCCCCTAACTATGGTATCAAAATTGTAACCAGGTAATAAACTCCCCTTACCTATCTATATCCCTCTGTTAGCTCCTTGAAACGTCATTTTGGGATCTCTCAAGTTCACATGCTTTGGTCTAAACGTGGAGCTCTATATACCAAATTGAAGATAATTTAGTATAGATTTCATAAACAAGGCTAACGTTAGCATTCAGGGTCAAATACCAACTCAAATTTAAAAAGAGGCTAAAATGATGTTTTGGAAGTCCACATCAAAAGACATCATTTTGAAATTTCAATACACCAATGTGATCAAGGTTCAACAAGGATCACAAAAATAACATAAATTTCATAAAAAGGAAGTGTAAAACTCCCAACAACGGTACCCAAAACACAAGAGACACTAAGAGAAGCTTAAAATAGCTAGAAGAAGACAAAGGAAACCAAGGTTACCTCAATGAAACCAAGAAAGGAGAATTGGAGGCTCCGTTCTCTACCGAAGCTTTGAGAAGAGTTTCAAAGATTCTGCTCCAATTAAAGTGTTCCTCTCTGTGCAGTGGTCTCGTGACAAGCAACGACGGTCCGTGGTGGTCACCGGTGGTCTAGGGTGGTGGTGGGAGTGGATTGGCTATTGGGAGGAAGAAGGAGGCAGATTTTCGTGGTTTGGAACGTTGCTGCACTATTAATGACCGCCTTCGCTCGCCCAGGCGAGCAAAAGTGCCTGCAAAATTCGCCTAGGCAAGCTGACTAGATTCTAGAATTTCTGCTTTAGTGAAAATTAATTTCTCACGCTCCAGGCATTATTTTGACAATCCCAACGGTCAAAAGTTACAAATATGTGGATTAGGAACCCACCTATAAACTTTGAAGGAGATCCTACGATTAACAAATTCAAAATGATGATTTTACTAAAACAGGTTTTCGGGTCAAACTCAGAATCCCACAATTCAACGTAGCTCAAACAAACTTCACACAACTTGATATCTACACCAAGCAATTGCACATGGATAATCCACATAACATTTCAACTAATCTAAACTAATCAAATAATCAAATAACACAAGAAATGCATTAAACATCTACTTTCAGTTATCAAAATTTTAGGGCATTACAATGGGCACCATCAATGCATGACCACGGCCAGGAACAAATCCTTCTCCGCAAGGATGACCAATCATGCACCCCCCATGGGTATCTGTAACGCCCCGTAGGCCTCCAGTGCGTTAACATTAATAATATCAGTTAAGCGCTTAATCATTATTTAAAAACTCGGCGGAAGCCCAGAATCGCTTTTCTTAATTCATTATGTATCGAATAAAAGCACATCACAGAAAACATACACATAAAACAGATGTTTCACATCCCTGCTGATCCAATTTCTCATACATAATCATAGGCAGATAAACATATACATCAGGAATAAACTCAGGAGAAAAGTCTCATATCATAGCATCAATAGTTTTGTACATATATATATATATATATATATATATATATATATACATCAGTGTTTTCACCACACCGTGGTGATACAAAAGAATAACTGCCCTCACCGAGGGTATACAGAACTATACATAACTTAGGTGTACACACACCAGCCCTTATCAAGGGTACAAACATATCATCACAAAACTGAGCCTTCAAGCTCCCTCTACTGCCATCGGCCAAGCAGACATGTCTCCACTAGGACCTCCTGCCCTGAGACTGATCTCCTCTTCCAGAAGAGTCACCTGTAAAAATAAATCCCCAACCGGGGTGAGATACACATCTCAGTAAGCTCAGGGTCCTTGGAGGAATCTCCCCCACCCTGGCCCACTCTCCATGAAACACACATCAGGCAATCACAAGCAAATGGCCCACTGGCCCTCATAACAATATGAGCAAGTCATCCATACATGGCGGAGCTACCTCAACGCCTATATCAGTGTGAGACTGGAAACTCATACCCGTGCCATCCCATTGGGTGCTACCCCTTCGCATGGATGCACATGTATGGTACCTCCGAGAATAGAAGGAGCTACCTCAACTTCTATTCCCTTGGTCTGTAGGAATCACCGATTCCTTGGGATATCATCGACTAAGAGCCAACCAAATTAGGAGGAAACCCATCTCCTAAGGAGGTCCATATCTATTTACTGGAACGGTCTAAACCTCAGCCAAGGCACCGTTCAACTAGTCTCTCAGGCTCAATTCAAACATAATCAAGGCTGTAGCATGTCATAATCTCAACTAGTGACTCATCACACAGCCACACATGCAAACTACAGAGCCAAGATTCAAAATTCACTGAATCAAAATCTGAAAGCTAATCCTTCATCACTACAACGCTCTGAACAAGTTTCTCTACAGGACCCTGGGCTAATTCTAGCCCCAGCTCACATGGGTCACCAAAACACAGAAAACCCCAAATACAAAATCAACCAGAAAAACTTGAGTTTCTTACCTCAGTGACGACCAAAAAGGCTGGAGGACAGCTTTCCTTAGCTCTATTGTCCGTTCTGCGCCTTTGGTCCTTGCCAATACTCAAGTTTCTGAGCTTCCTTAAGAGTTGGATTCTCACTCAAAGAAGGGTTTCCAAGAGGATTGATGAAGGATTAAAGCTTTCAATGTGTTTCTCTCAACATTAAAGATCATAGGGAGGTGTCTAGGTCAACAAAATAGGTCCTAGGAAGCTTGGGCAAACATCAATGGAGGTTTGGGCGTTGGGGGAGAAGAAGGAGTTGATTTTCCTTCAAAATTCGCATTTTGGCCTTTATATACTAGGTCTGCCTGAGGTTTGGCACGGATCGCGCCACCATGGCGGTGGGCCTAGCGCTCCCAGCGCCACTCCCGCGCCCCCAACGCCAACTTCCGGAACCTTTGGCGCCTTCCGCGCCACCCTGGCACCCTCAATGCCATCCTCTCTTGACCTGTGCGCCATCCGTGATACATCTGGCGCTGTCCGCACGGAAAACCAGAGAGAATTGGTTTTCCAAGCCACTTCCCGTGCCACCCGCGCCACCTATGGCGCCATCCGCGCGGGCTGGAATTCATCTGGCGCTCCTCGCGCCACATTGACGCCCCAAGCGTCAACTTCCAGAGAATCTCGCGCTCCCAGCGCGAACTTGGTGTCCTTGGCGCCACATTCCAGAGACCATGGCGCTCCTGGCGTGGCCCTGGCGCTCTAAGCGTGGAATTCCAGTGGGTCTGGTGCCATCCCTGGCGCTACCCGCGCCTAGGGTTGGCAAAATGGGCCTGGCCCGGCGGGCCAGCCCACTTAGCCCACCAAAAAATGTGGGCCGGGTTAAAAATATGAACCCACATATAAAAATGGGTCGGACTGGCCCGACCCACAAAAATTCGGGCCAAATCCGGGCCAAACGTGGGCCAACCCAGCGGGCCATATATTTTTATTTCATTTTTTAGTTTTAGACTTCACTTAAACTTAATCACTTTCAGTCCTTCACAGTAGTCACTTCACTTCAGCCCTAAGCACTTGGCCCCTTGGGTTTTGCGTGTGCCCTAACCCCTAAGCCGGTAAGCCCTTGCCTTCATCTTCAATTCGTGGTTTGTTCTTGTGCCTTGGTCTTGACTTCCTTGACTTCCTGTAGCGTTCCTGTTCGTCTGGTCTCGTGTTTGTCTGCCTCTGGTCCTTCACTCGAATCACTCCTTCTCAAGTTCTCGTGTTCGTTTGGTCCTTCACTCCTCGTGTTCGTGTTCGTCTCTGCCGGCTACCACTCTGCGTCTTCGTTGTCTGGATAGAGCACAAAGGCACACCGACACCACACAGAGCCGCACACAGCCAGCGGAGGTCCTTGCTTCAGTTGCTTGGTGCTTTTAACTCCTTTTCACTCTATTTATCTTTTCTTTAGCTTTAATGGTGGTTTTCTCAAATTTACAGTAGCATAGTTTTAGCTCTGTAACACCTACACAATAAACCAAAATTACAAATACAACATGGAATGTTTTTGTTGCTGCGTTAATGCAGACAAAACTATGAGGCGAGGCACTTTAGTGAGTTAAGTCAAACAATAAATTTTAAGTTTATCACTGGTGCTCTTTCAATGCCTGATGAAAATGATGAATTATTTGAAGCATGAAAAAAATTTAATGTAATAGTTCTTTATTGGATTTCTGTCAGATAAACTTAAAAATGCTTAACTTCAGAATATCAGTTGCCACAATCAAAATGCTTAACTTCAGAATATCAGTTTGTGAGGTTAATATGTTTGAAGCCAGAAGCCAAGATCCAAATTGTCATTTTTGTTCAATCATCATGACTTCTGATGTTGTGTGGTTTTTGTGGTTATCATGACTTCTCCTTTTCTGCTGTTTGTGTTAATATGACCGTCATTGTTAGTTATCAATGTCAAATGTAATTCCTGCTACATGGTTAGTGACAATCATTGTGTTCCTTTGTTGAGCATCTTTAATGTTTCACGAATTTCGACCTTTCTGTAATTGAAGTATGCTGCTGTTGCTGGTTTTTTTCCCTGTAATGAATTGTTAGGGGAACAATAATTGCCATTTTGTCAGTTGTCACCCCACACAATCGCCACCATTCTCGGGTGTTGTCGGCAGCTTTATAAGGGACAAAAATATAAATAAGAAATTACTTTAATTTCTGTCGTGATCAATCCACAATGGCGAAAACAATCCACCCACCTAGTACTTGAGTGGTCGACTTTTCTTGCATTTGTATTCCTTAAATTAGATGTGTTGCTACACTAATTTATTAATTCATTTTTATAGTTTTATTTAATTTGAATGAATGCCACTAACAGAAGCGCCATTTAGAGCTTAAAAGTTGCCGAACCCAAATTAACATAATTTTCTACTGGTTGTCAATAAAAAAATTCCAAGAAGCATTTCAAGCAGAAAATATGGCAATTACTCTACTGTGACTCATCTAACAGCAGTAGACACCAACATTAAACAGTTCAATAAAATATCACTGGTCCTAATCCTAACTCTCTCTTTATATTTTTTCTTTTCCCCCTTTTATGGGATAGGGATTGTGAAGAGGGATTTTCTATCAAATGTTATAGCAAATGAATTACACGTCCCTTGTTCCCAAAGTCCCCTCACCACCAAAAAGACAGTTTGGGGGGCATAACTGCATAAGCCACATCACATTAGTCTTCTATCAAAATCTATCAACTAATAGAGTAATACACCATTCTCTGTAAGGATTTTTTTTAGGATATGTTGTTTAGGATATCTTGTGTCACATAGCTTGGACTAACCCATTTCATGTGTACTTGCTTTTAGTTAATAGTTACTTTCTATTTCTATGTTATAAGTGTATGATTAATGCTCCTCTTCCTTTAATTACACTCTGAAATCAGAATGAGATTGATAATGTTGTGTCCTGCACCTTTTAGTTATAATGATCATTCTTTGACCTTTTAATGAACTGTTTAGTGGTTGATATAGTTGTGTTTTATTTTTTTGCTGTTTTAAATTGATTTTTTGCAGTGCTTTTCTTGAGTGATTAAATAGTTGTCCCAAATTTTAATATGGATTCTGAGACTGTAAATGAGCAACATGTTGACAATTTTGAAGTGCCTATTGAATCATCTCAAGCTGATGAACCAACTAAGAAGAAAAGGAAAGCAACAACTTCAGATTGTTGGAAGTTTTTCACTAACATAGGAGTGGATGTTGATGGGATAGAAAGAGCAGAGTGTAAGGCCTGTAAAACAAAATATAAAATTGGGGGTAACACATATGGGACATCTCACTTAAATCGTCATATCTCAAAGTGTAAGGGAATTAAATTTGAAGATGTTGGTCAAAAAATGATGGTAGACTTACAAGGAAAATTGAAGTCTCCAAAGTTAGATCAAATGGTGTCACATGAAATGTGTGCTGCTGCAATCATTGAGCATGATTTGCCATTTAACTTTGTTGAGTATAAAAAGATTAGAAGTTGGATTAAGTATTTGAATCCTGATGCAAACCCTATTTCTAGGAATACTATAAAATCTGATGTCCTAACCATTTACAAGAGAGAAAAGGAGAAGCTAAAAAAGATGATGGCTAGTATTCCAAATAGAATATGTTTAACTTCTGATTTATGGACCTCTTGTACCTCTGAGGGTTACATATGTTTAACTACTCATTTTGTTGATGCTGATTGGAAGTTAAATAGTAAAATTCTGAATTTTTGTCATATGCCTCCTCCTCACACTGGATTTGACTTGGCTTCAAAGGTTTTTCAATTTTTGAAAGATTGGAAAATAGAGCAAAAGATTTTTTCTCTCACTTTAGATAATGCATCTGTCAATGATAACATGCAAGACATTTTAAAAAATGATCTTGGAACAAGTGGTTGGTTGTTATGTGATGGAGAGTTTTTTCATATTCGTTGTTCTGCACATATTTTGAATCTTATTGTTCAAGAAGGGTTAAAAGTGGCTAGTCATCCTTACATAAAATTAGAGAGAGTGTGAAATATGTGAAGGGTTCAGAGGGTAGGATGAGAAAGTTTAAAGAATGTATTCAATAGTTGGGCCTTGAGTCTAATGGTAGTGGGAAGCAATTGTGTCTAGATGTTTCCACTAGATGGAATTCCACTTATATTATTCTTTGTAGTGCTCTCAAATATCAACGAGCATTTGGAAACTTTCAATCAAAAGATCCTAATTATAAGTGGTGTCCTTCAGTAGATGAGTGGAAAAGAGGAGAAAAAATTTGTGAGTTCTTGTTGCCATTCTTTGATACTACAAATTTGATTTCGGGCACTTCCTATCCTACTTCCAACCTATATTTCTTGCAAGTTTGGAAAATTCAACGTGTTCTTATTGAGAGTTTACAAAGTGAAGATGAGGTTATAAGGAGTATGGGGGAAATGATGATGATGAAGTTTAAAAAATACTGGGATCAGTATAGCACCATTCTTGCATTTGGAGCAGTTCTTGACCCACGTCTTAAGTTTACTTCATTGAGATATTGTTACTCAACAATTGATGAATCTACTTGTGATGAAAAGATGCAACATGTGCGGACAAAGTTATACATGCTCTTTGAGAGGTATTCGAACCCAAGAAACATTAATAATATTCAGAATCTTGACCCAAGACCCCAGACTAGTTCTTTGACCATGTCAAAGGAACTCAAGGGAATAAATCAAAGAATGTTTGGTGTAAGTATATGGTTGTTAATTATTATTGTTATCTTATTATATAAGTATTTAGTTTTTTGTGTTGTCTACTTTGTTGATTTTTTTTTTTTGTGTTCAACATGTCATATATGTAATAGGAATTGAATATGCATAGTAGTCAACTTGCTTCTAAAGTTGGAAAGTCACAACTTGATGTTTATCTAGATGAGCCAAACTTGGATTTTCTGTACTATGAAGAGTTGGATGTGTTGCAATGGTGGAGGGATAATTATAATCGCTTTCCAGAATTATCCATAATGGCTCGTGATGTGTTGAGCATTCCCATTACTACAGTTGCTTCTGAATCTGCTTTTAGCATTGGATCACATGTGATAAACAAATATAGAAATCGTCTCTTGTCAGAAAATGTCGAAGCCTTGTTCTGTACTCATAGTTGGTTGCATGGTTTTGCTAATGATGGTAGTTTCTTTAATTCCATTATTTTACAATTTAATTTTTCAATTAATTTTGTTTTACATCATCATTATTCATTAGCTAATTTTATTTTTATTTTTGGATTATAATTTGTAGTTGAAGATGGCGAGGATGACTTTCATGCTTTAAATATGGATCCAAGTGTTTCCAAGGGATCAAATTCTGTAATTATTGAAGATGCTTAGATGCAACTACTTCAATTTAATTATTTTGCATTTTGGAAGTTGTAATGTTTCTAACTTGTTTTAGCAAATTTTAACTTTAATGTATGGATGTTGCTTTGCTAACTCTATTTTAATGTATTAATCTAGTATTAGACTATCAGTAATTGTTGTCCCACTTGTGTATGTTATTTAATTGCATATATGTTTCAAATTCTAGTTTTGTTTAATTGTTCCCTCACTTGTGTATCGTGCTTAGTTCATGAGAGATATTTTAGAGTTCTAGTGATTTATGCATTCTTGTGGTTCAGCTGTTATTTGTTACATGATGCTAGTGCAGTAATGCTGGGTAGAATAAGTGAATAACAGCAGTCACCTCGTTCAAGGTATCATTTCTCCTTTTTTTTTATGCTTTTGTTGATTTGCATTTATTTTCTTGAATAGCCTAGACACTGAATATTTCAGTTTATTTTCATATGCTTTAACGTCTACCCACTAGAATATGTTTCCATATGTTATGTCAGCTAGTGTATCTAAGACATGCCTGCCAAATTTTCCTTAATATCATCAACTTTTTTGCCATTATTAACTTGATTCAGTGAGAACTTTCTGTTGAATTGTCTGCATTTTGATGGCCTTAACTTTGAAGAATAGATAAACTTGTTCTTATCACATGTCTTGTGACACACTTTGACAAAATTATACATTTTGTTCTGTGCATTTTAGGTAATTGGCATTAGTTTCTTACTTTCATTTTGTTTTCCATTATGCAGTGGCAGAACTTTCTGATAATGTTTTCCTTCTGGAGGAATGCCCTCACGATTGGTTGTTTCCTCAATGTTCTGATGTGGTGAGTTTAAATTTATGTTTTCTTGTGGGTTTATTTGGCCAAGAAAAAATTGCTTTGGAGTTTGTCTGAGTGTTTTACTCATTGCTAGTTTAAGCCTTATTTACTTTGATTCTCAATTTCACAATTCAAATTTTAGCTGTCAGAACTGAAAAGTTCTTCCAAGAGAAATTAAGAGAAAGGGGACAAAGGGGTTGGTTTTGAATATCCACTCAGATCTAGGCATGAAATAACTTGAAGATATTTTTGGCACAAAATTGCATAATTCTGGTCTGGTGCTTATAAAAAAAACCAGTTTATTGATTTTTAATTTTTTTAATATGAATACCATAACTTGCAGTGTCCAACAACCATAGTTCCATCCTTTGGAGATCAGTTCTTTTGGGAAGATAGAATATATGACAAAGAATTGGGACCAGCCCCAATCCCAATATCTCAGCTCAATGTTGAGAATTTATCAAATGCCGTAAGATTCATGCTCTAGCCTGAGGTGAAATTAAATTCTATTCATCCCATTTTTTTGTTTCCTCTCCTGCATACTTTATAAACATCATGTGTAATAGTTATGCAGTTATGCTATGCAAACAAAGTCACGAGTCATTTTTTTGTTTCCTCTCCTTTTCAATGGCTTTTTCTCCGACTTGGAAGGTTCTGTTGTGCACCTTGTGGTGGTGTGTAGGTTTTCTGCATTAACTTCTTTTTCATTTTCATTGATTCATTGTAGAATACTTTTGTAGGTTGCACAATGTTTTGCTTTGATATTTCATTCATTCTGTAAAGTCCCTAGTGTGAAGGCTTGACTAACAGTTAATATTCATTCTGTCAAGTAACCTTATATCTCTCATTTTTCCTTGTTCTTAAACAATTTCTTACATAATAATTGTTTGGAAAACTGCATATCACATTCTAGGAGCCAGAGGCTCTCACTAATCCATTGAGGAAGGAAGTTGCAATAGTTCAAAAGAAGATAGACAATGTTAACAAAGAGTTAAAGCCATTGGGCCAAACCTGCCAAAGAAAGGTGAGGTTTTCCAACTGTTTACCCGTAGTTTACTTTTGACATTTATAAAATCTTTACTTAAGTCATAGGATTTGCTCAAGTTGGCAAAGTGATCCCCATCTATTTTAGCTACACAGCTTTTGATATACACAAAATTCTTTTTTTTTATTATTTATTTTATTTTTAAGTGGGCTGGCCCACTTTGCCATCCTTACCCGCGCCACACCCTTGGCAGGGCTTTTTTGCTGAGGATCCCGGCACTAACCACGCGGGATTTGGCGCCAACCGTGCCACACTGAGGTCCTTCCATTCACCCCTCCTTTTTAGGAATTTTGTCCGCAAAATTCAGAAACATACCTGTTAGCCAACTCGGGATACAGCTGTAGCAGCTCCTACTCTCGCTCCCAAGTTACTTCCTCAGGGGTTCTGCCTTCCCATTGTACCTTGACTATGGGAATCGTCTTGCTGCGGATCTGCTTCTCCATTCTGTCCAGAATCCTCATGGGTCGTGTAGGACTCGTCAGCCTGTCCACTATCACCCAAATGGAATCACATCCACTCTGAGTCCTTGGTAACCCTACCACGAAATCCATGGAAATGCTATCCCATTTCCACTCAGGGATCTGTAAAGGCTGAAGTAGACCAGACGGTCTCTGATGCTCAATCTTCACCTTCTGACACACTAGACACTTAGCCACATACTCGACTATGTCTTTCCGCATCCTTGGCCACCAAAAACTCCTCTTCAGGTCATGATACATCTTGGTGGCTCCCGGATGTATACTGAACTGGCCCTTATGTGCCTCAGATTGGATGACATCTCTCAACTCGCCCTTGGGCACAACAACACGATCTTGGTACATCACCAAGTCGTTATCCTCCCAGGAAACATCCTATTGGCCAATCATGGCTCTCATTGTCTGATCCTGCTGCTGAGCTTCTCGGATTCTCCTGATCAGCTCATTATCCACCTTGGTCCTGCTCAACTCAAGGCCATGTGCACCTTCTATCACCGTCAGGTGCATATCTCTGAATTGCTCAATCAATCTGCAATCAGAGATCATCAAACATGCAGCAGTCACATTCTTCCTGCTCAAAGCATCAGCAACCACATTGGCCTTGCCTTGATGGTATCTCAGCTCAAAATCATAATCCTTCAAGAACTACATCCAACGCCTCTGTCTCATATTCAACTCTTTATGATCAAAGAGGTATCTGAGACTCTTGTGGTCACTGAACACTATCAACTTGGCACCATACAAATAGTGCCTCCAAATCTTCAAAGCAAACACCACAGCTGCCAACTCCAGGTCATGAGAGGATAAGACTCTTCATGAGGTTTCAGTTGCCTGGAAGCGTAGGCAACCACCTTCTGATCCTGCATCAGCACACATCCAAGCCCCCGCTTAGACGCATCACTGAATACCTCAAAGGTTCCTTCAGGATTTGGAAGAGTCAACACTGGAGCTGTGGTCAACCACTCCTTCAGCTCATGGAAGCACTGCTCGCACTCATGAGTCCAAACAAATGGAACCCCCTTCCGTGTGAGTCGAGTCAGAGGTATCACCAACTGAGAAAACCCCTGAATGAACCTCCTGTAATAGCCAGCCAATCCCAGGAAGCTTCGGATCTCAAACACGTCCTTGGGCCTCTCCCAGGACATTACTGCCTCTATCTTGCTGGGATCCACTAATACACCAGCTGCTGAGATCACATGACCAAGGAACTTCACCTCTGTTAGCCAAAACTCACACTTGGCCAACTTAGCATACAACTGCTTACCCCTCAAAATCTGGAGGACTTTCCTGAGATGCTCGGCATGCTCTGTCTCCGTCTTGGAGTAGATCAGAATGTCATCGATGAACTCCACCACAAACTGATCCAAGAAAGGTCTGAATACCCTGTTCATATAGTCCATGAACACTGTTGGGGCATTCGTCAGACCAAAAGGAATGACCTGATATTCAAAGTGACCATACCTAGACCAGAAGGCTGTCTTAGGTATGTCTGCAGGCTTAATCCGAATTTGATGATATCCAGATCTCAGGTCTATCTTGGAGAACACTCTGGCTCCCCTCAACTGATCCAACAGATCATCAATACGAGACAGAGGATACTTGTTCTTCACAGTAACCTTATTCAACTGCCTGTAGTCCACACACAATCTCATACTGCCGTCCTTCTTCTTTACAAAGATCACCGGTGCTCCCCAAGGCGAAACACTCGGTCTGATGAACTGCTTGGACAGCAGGTCCTTCAACTGCACCTTCAGTTCCCTCAACTCCAGAGGAGCCATACGATAAGGTGCTACAGATATCGGTCCCACACTAGGAACCAAATCAATGGAGAACTCTCTCTCTCTCTGGTGGTAGCTAAGTTATCTCCTTAGGAAATACATCCACAAACTCACTCACCACCGGAATCTGAGACAGATCAACACTTGGCTTATCTTCTGTCACACCCAAAAAGATATAGCCCTGAGCTCCCTCCATGATTGCCTTGCGAGCTTGCAAGACTGATAGGAATGCGGTGGAACTCGAACCTGCCTCGTCAGAAGGCACAACAACCCTCTTCTGACAACAGTCTAGCATCACGCCATACTTGGCCACCCAGTCCATACCCAAAATCATCTCAAGGGTAGGCATCGCTAGACAAAACAAATCAATAACATAGGCTCTGCCCTCATACAAAAACTGCACGTCCTTGCAACACGTGCTCACCTGACATCTTTCTCTAGATGCAGTAATAACCTCCATCGGAGGGGCAACTGAGCTTAGGCAATTTGAGCCTATCAACAACCACATCCTGTATGAAAGAATGTGTAGCTCCAGAATCAAACAGCACTCTAACGTCACAGTCATCGATCATAACTGTACCTCTGATCAGATCTGGAGCTCTGGCTGCTTCCCTGGCATCCACTGTATACACCCGTCCTGTTGTGGGTGCGGTCATCTCCATTGGAGCAGCCTGTGTTCGACTCTCTGTCTAAGGGCACTCTCTGGATATGTGGCCTGGCTTGCCACATCGGAAATAGATGATCTGGCCAGAGGAACATGCTCCCAGATGCTCCTTCCCGCAGGCTGAACACTTCGGGGTTGGTCTCCTCCGAGCTGAGCCCCTCTTAAATCTGTCAGAGGGAACAGAGACTCTCACCTCCTTGCCCTTCCCCTTTCCGGGTGGGCCAGAACCATTGGGCATTCTCCCCTCCTGTCTGACTGAGGGAGTAGGCTGTCTGCCTCTCTGTCTCCGCAGGATATCCTCCACTTGGCGACTCTGTCTCACCAAGGTATCCATATCCCGTGATCCACTGTTGGGTACCAACACCTGAATGTCCTCCCTAAGTACCCTCAGGAACTTAGCTGCTAGAATCTCAGCTTCAGGCAAAGGTCTCCTGAAGTGTGCATACTGGGCCATCTCATTAAACTAGGTCAGATACTCGTCCATTGTCATGCTCCCCTGGACAAGGCTATCAAACTTTGCTTGCTTCTGCTCCCGGGCATCTCTAGGAAAATATCTGTCCAGGAAGCAGGCCTCAAACAACTGCTAGGTAATCATCTCTCCCCGGCCTCTCTGAAGCTGAACTGTGGTCTTCCACCACTCGTGGGCATCGCCCTGAAGCATATAGGTTGCATACAGCAACCTCTGGTGATCGGGGCACTCCATCACCTCAAAAATCTTCTCTAAGGCTTGCAGCCACCTTGCCGCAGCCACTGGATCATAGCCCCCTGAGAACACTGGAGGGTCATGCTTCCGGAAGGTAATCAGCATTTTCCCTCTGGCTGTTGTGTCACTCTCAGCCTCTACCTGGGACATCGGGTCCCCTCTCTAGTGGCTCCCACCAGTCTGCTGTCGACTACCCTCGCCATCATGGTTAGAGGTGTGGAGGATACTCTATCATCCCTCCTAAGGTTCTTCACCTCGAGGCTCTAGCAAATCATGATTAGCCTTCATCAAGGCTTCATTAACCTCTCGGGTTGCAGCCATCTCTCGCTGCATCTCCCCCTGAGTCTGTCTGTTAGCAGCCATCTCTTGCTGCATATCTGCCTGAATCTATCTATTAGCAGCTAACTCTTGCTGCATAGTGGCCAATGCAGCCTCAACTGGATCAGCCTGGGCATTGGTAGCCCTACGGGTGCTTCTAGGTCTCACTATGGCACTACACATGTACATCACACAGTGAGTTGATCAGGCCCACAGTTAATGTACCCCCATGCAATGCTCATGTCAAACAACCACAGTCAAGCACCAATCAATTTCCATACATAACGTGCTCATCAAGAAACCGCTCTGATACCATTAAATGTAACGCCCCGTAGGCCTCCGGTGCGTTAACATTAATAATATCAGTTAAGCGCTTAATCATTATTTAAAAACTTGGCGGAAGCCTAGAATCGCTTTTCTTGATTCATTATGTATGGAATAAAAGCACATCACAGAAAACATACACATAAAACAGATGTTTCACACCCCTGCTGATCCAATTTCTCATACATAATCATAGGCAGATAAACATATACATCAGGAATAAACTCAGGAGAAAAGTCTCATATCATAGCATCAATAGTTCTATACATATATATATACATCAGTGTTTTCACCACATCGTGGTGATACAAAAGAATAACTGCCCTCACCGAGGGTATACAGAACTATACATAACTCAGGTGTACACACACCAGCCCTTATCAAGGGTACAAACATATCATCACAAAACTGAGCCTTCAAGCTCCCTCTGCTGCCACCGGTCAAGCAGACATGTCTCCACTAGGGCCTCCTGCCCTGAGACTGCTCTTCTCTTCTAGAAGAGTCACCTGTAAAAATAAATCCCCAACCGGGGTGAGATACACATCTCAGTAAGCTCAGGGTCCTTGGAGGAATCTCCCCCACCCTGGCCCACTTTCCATGAAACACATCAGGCAATCACAAGCAAATGGCCCACTGGCCCGGCCCTCTGGCCCTCATAACAATATAAGCAAGTCATCCATACATGGCAGAGCTACCTCAACGCCTATATCAGTGTGAGACCGGAAACTCACACCCGTGTCATCCCATTGGGTGCTACCCCTTCACATGGATGCACATATATGGTACCTCCGAGAATAGAAGGAGCTACCTCAACTTCTATTCCCTTGGTCTGTAGGAATCACCGATTCCCTGGGATATCATCGACCAAGAGCCAACCAAACTAGGAGGAAACCCATCTCCTGGGGAGGTCCATATCTATCTACTGGCCAATAGATCTATCACAATCATATCACATAACAAGCACAGATGCACACACATATCATTATGAGGATGCAACAACCAAATGCATGCATCATGAATATGACCACCACTCCCCCGGAGTGTGGTGTCGCAAACCATGTGGGAAATCATCCCCCAGGGACATAGAACTTACCTGGCAAAGCCTTGCTCTGCAGTTCTTTCCCTGCTCTGTGGCACCTGCCACCGACACCCTCAGTGTCAAGCCCTAATCAAGGCATATATAGGTTCATATCAAAACCAAACCAACAGGCATTCAATCACAGAACATAGCATATCAGAATTCCCCTATCCTAGGGTTCAATCAAGTCAAGCCCTCACTAGGCTTCTCACAGACCATACAAGGTCTACCAAGGTTGAATACCAAGCATCTGAGTCATCCCAGACTCAATGCAA
>PYAF01005178.1:24829-55370 GCA_007407185.1 Glycine tomentella
ATTCAACTAGCCTCTCAGGCTCAATTCAAACATAATCATGGCTCTAACATGTCATAATCTCAACTAGTGACTCATCACACAGCCACACATGCAAACTAGAGAGCCAAGATTCAAAATTCACTGAATCAAAATCTGAAAGCTAATCCTTCATCACTATAGCACTCTGAACAAGTCTCTCTACAGGACCCTGGGCTAATTCTAGCCCCAGCTCACATGGGCCACCAAAACACAGAAAACCCCAAATACAAAATCAACCGGAGAAACTTGAGTTTCTTACCTCAGTGGCGACTAGAAAGGCTGGAGGACAGCTTTCCTTAGCTCTATTGTCCGTTCTGCGCCTTGGGTCCTTGCCAATACTCAAGTTTCTGAGCTTCCTTGAGAGTTGGATTCTCACTCAAAGAGTGGTTTCCAAGAGGATTGATGAAGGATTAAAGCTCTCAATGTGTTTCTCTCAAGATTAAAGGTCGTAGGGAGGTGTCTAGGTCAAGAAAATAGGTCCTAGGAAGCTTGGGCAAACATCAATGGAGGTTTGGGCGTTGGGGAAGAAGAAGGAGTTGATTTTCCTTCAACATTCGCGTTTTGGCCTTTATATACTAGGCCTGCCCGAGGTCTGGCGCGGATCGCGCCACCATGGTAGTGGGCCTGACGCTCCCAGCGCCACTCCCGCGCCCCCAGCGCCAACTTCCAGAACCTTTGGCGCCTTCCGCACCACCCTGGCGCCCTCAGCGCCATCCTTTCTTGATCTGTGGCGCCATTCGCGCCACATATGGTGTTGTCCGCGCGGAAAACCAGAGAGAATTGGTTTTCCAGGCCACTTCTCGCGCCACCCACGCCACCTATGGCGCCATCCGCACGGGCTGGAAATCATCTGGCGCTCCTCGTGCCACTCAGCCTGGGGCGTCAACTTCCAGAGAATCTCGTGCTCTCAGCGCGAACTTGGCGCCCTTGGCGCCACATTCTGGAGATCATGGCGCTCCTGGCGTGGCCCTGGTGCTCTGAGCGTGGGGTTCTAGTGGGTCTGGCGCCATCAGCGCCATCCCTGGCGCTACCCACGCCACACACTTGGCAGGGTTTTTCTGCTGAGGATCCCGGCGCTAACCGCGCGGGATCTGGCACCAACCGCGCCACACTGAGGGTCCTTACAGTATCAGTGTACACACACATCACTTCATCTCGATATCCTCAACATATATATCAAATTCATCTCATATCAACATCTCATTTAAACATCATAAACCACATCATCTTATTATCTCATTCAATCATCACCAACACCTTAATAACATCTCATTTCAACATTATCAATGACATCATGATACAATCCTAAAACTAAGGCAAGTGAAGGAAGACTTGGAATTACACATGGAAGCACTTCCTTTGGTGATTAAAGGGCCAATGACAAGGGCTAGGGATCAAATACTCCAAGATCATATACAATCCAACCTCAATCTCTTGGAGAAGCATGGAGAAGGCTACAAAATGCTGAATTTATTTGTTGTAATCGGTTACAAGTAGCCTGTAATCGATTAAATACTTTGAATAAATGTTAGAATTGTCAATAGCTTTGCTGTAATCAATTATTCCATCTTGTAATCGATTACATAGAAGTGTGAGTTCCTGTGATAATCGATTACCTGATTTTGGGAGCTCCTGTGATAATCGATTATTTGGTGAGATAATCGATTATTTTGTTCATGCTCAGTTTCCAGGACTGATATGAGCAATGTAATCGATTACCAAGAGTTAGTAATCGATTATTTGATTCAAAATAATCGATTATTACCATTTTTGCTGTAGAGGCGCCATTTTCAGTTTTTAAACAGCTGTTTGGATAGCTTTCCTTGGAAGCTACATTTGTATTTCATTTAGGACGCATTTACATTTCATTAGCTTATAATTTCGTGACCTATATAAGCTACATTTCAACAGATTGAAAGAACTTTTGGTTGAATGAAAATTAGATGCACTTTGTGTGTGAGAGGTTGAGAGTTATTCTCCTTTGTTCTTAGTGAAGAACTTCTTGTTTCTTATCAATAGCTTCTGAGCTATTGTGGTGATTCTTGCAAGACTTATTGGAATTCCTATTCCATGGTGTCAATCCAAATCCACTTCTAATCTTCTTCCATTATTCCATTTCTCAAATCATAAAAACCTAAAAGCTGTCCAAAAACAAAGCACTTCATACTCTGTTTTTCTGTTCATTGAAGAATTGATTCCATTGCAAGGAAGATCGGGGCAAACAGGACTTGATTTAGTTCAGGAGTCCATCACATCAATATCACCTCATTCATCCACAATCCATATTACCACGAGACTGATATTTTAGGAAAATTCTAAATTAAAAAGGAGGACTACAATATAGAAAACACACTCTTATGCCCATTTAAAATTTTAATAAAGAATTAAATAGGAAAACATATTATAAAATTTTGGGCAGAGTCTCCTCTGTAATTAAGACTTTTTCCAAAAATCCAATCAGTTACAACAACAACATCATTCACAGTTCTATCCATCAACAAGTCAATTCATCGCATCCCATTAGTTAAAAATGTAGTTTTTCTTGAAAACCAGCAATCATCAGGGATAGATAGTTATCTTCATAGTTGGACTCCTTGGCCCCCAACTATGGTACCGAAACTATAACTAAATAATAAACTCCCTTTACCTAACTAGAAGTTATCCCTGTTACAGCCAAACGATGTTGTTTCGCAATCCTTCGAATACGCGTGCTTATCCAAACGTAGAGCCCTATATACCAAATCGAAGAAAATTTAGTATAGATTTCAAAGGCAAGGTCAAAATTAACATTTGGGGTCAAATACCCACTCGAATCAAAAAGGGGCTAAAAGGGTGTTTTGGGAGTTCACATCAAAAGACATCATTTTGAAATTCCAATCACACCAATGTGATCGGGGTTCAACAAGGATCACAGATCTCTTCTGCCGCACGGTGGTCCAACGGCAAGCGGCATTGGCTCGTGGTGGTCACCTGTGGTCGTGGCTGATGGAGGATGTTGGTGGGAGGTTGAGGGAAGCTAGGAAGAAGAAGAGAACCTCCATTTTCATGATTATGGCTACTGGTACATATTTATCACCGCCTTCACTTTCCTAGGCGAGGAAAAATGCCTGCAAAATTCGCCTAGACGAGCTGACCAAAATTTAAAATTTCTACCTCTCTAAAAAAATTAATTTCTCACGCTCCATACATTATTTTGACAATCCAAATGGTCAGAAATTACATATTTGGGTCAGGAGCCCATCTTTAGAGTTTGAAGGTGATCCAACGGTTAAAAAATCCAAAAGGACGATTTTACTAAAATAGGTTTTCGGGTCAAACTCAGAATCACACAATTCAACACAACTCAAACAAACTCCGCATAACTTGACATTTACACCAAGCAATTGTACATGGATAATCCATATAACATTTCAACTAATCAAATAACACAAGCAATGCATCAAACATCTATTTTCAGTTATCAAAATTTCAGGGCGTTACAACTCTCCCATCCTTTTTAAAATTTCGTCCCCGAAATTTACCTGACTCTAACAAGGCTAGATAGGCTTCTCGCATCTGACTCTCCAGTTCCCATGTTGCATCCTCTCCTGATGTACCTCCCTAGATTACCTTGACCAAAGGAATGTCTTTCCCTCTTAAGTGCTTCATTCGTTAAACTTCGATCCTCAAAGGCAATGTTTCATATCTCAAGTTTTCCTTTACTTGAACATCATCTAACTTGACCACATGAGAAGGATCATATACATACTTACGAAGTTGGGACCACATTGTGAAGATTAGAAAGGGACGGAGATAATGCAATTTGATATATTATAGGAATGACTCTTTTGAGAATTTGGAATGGACCAATAAAATGAGGTGTGAGTTTTCAAGATTTTAATGCTCGATCAACCCCGGTCCATGGAGTGACTCTCAAGACTACATGATCAACAACCTCAAATTCTAGGTCTTTCCTCCTCTCATCTTGGTAACTCTTTTGCCTACTCTGAGTAGTTCTCATTCTCTCTTGGATCAACTTGACCTTTTCAGTGGTTTGTTGTACCACTTCAGGTCGTAAAATGAGGTTCTCACCAGGTTCTAGCCAACACAAGGGTGTTCTACACCTCCTACCATACAGAGCTTCATAGGGAGTCATGTCAATGGTAGAATGAAAACTATTATTATAGGTAAACTCTATCAACGGCAGAAAACTCTCCCAACTACCCTTTTGTTCCAAAACACACGCCCTTAAAAGGTCCTCTAAAGACTGAATAGTTCGTTCAGTCTGATCATCAGTTTGAGGGTGATAAATTGAACTTAGCCTAAGCTTGGTTCCCAATGCTTTGTTTAGACTCTCCCAAAATCTAGAGGTAAATCTAGGATCTCTGTCAGATACTATGCTAGAGAGGACACCATGTAATCTGACAATCTCACTAATATACAAGGAGGTCAACTTCTCTAAAGAAAACCTGATTATTGGGGATAAAGTGAGCAGATTTGGTCAACCTATCAACAATAAACAAGATAGAATCTAGACCACTCGGGGTTCTAGGCAATCATACAACAAAATCCATGGAGATACTATCCCACTTCCACTGAGGTATCTCTAAGGGTTGCAACTTATTTGAGGGTCTCTGATGTTCTATCTTAGCCTTTTGACAGACTAAACATGCATACACAAACTCACTAACCTCTTTCTTCATGTTTGGCCACCAAAACATTGCCTTGAGATCTTGATACATCTTGGTGGCACCAGGGTGGATACTCAAACTTCTCCTATGTCCTTCCTCCAAAATCATTTTCCTAAGCTCAGATACATTGGAAACACATATTCTATCTTGAAACCTCAAGACTCCATCTAATCCCATATAAAAACTACTATCTTAACCTGCCACTATGGCTTCTAATTGAGTCTTCAGAAAAGGATCTCTGACTTCTGGCCCTCCCTGTTCTCTCCTAGCAAACTGCTAGTAATCCTTAAAGCTCTTAGTCTCACACTATTAGGGGTAACCTCACACGTAAGGCTAAGGTCCCTAAACTATTTTAGGAGATTCCACTCCCTAACCATCAAAGCAGATACATGCAAGGATTTCCTACTCAAAGCATTAGCCACTACATTGGCTTTGCCAGGATGATAGCTAAACTCAAAATTGTAATCCTTAAGAAACTCTAACCATCTCCTCTGACGCTTGTTCAACTCTTTATGACTAAATAGATATTTAAGGCTTTTATGATTACTAAACACTTCAAACTTAGAGCCAAAAAGATAGTGCCTCCATATCTTAAGAGCAAACACTATAGTAGCTAACTCCATATCATGGGTAGGATAATTTCTTTCATGCGTCTTGAGTTTTCTAGAAGCATAAACCACTACTTGGCCATTCTGCATCAACACTCCTCCCAAACCCATCTTTAATGCATCACAATACACCTCAAAGGGTTCTCTTGGGTTAGGTAAAACTAACACAAGCGCTGTCGTCAGTTTTTTTAAGAGTTTGGAAAATATGCTCACACTGGGCATCCTACACAAAAAATATACCCTTACGAGTCAGCTTGGTCAATGGCAAGGCTAACTTGGAGAAATCTTCTATGAATCTTCAATAGTATCCTGCTAAACCAAGAAAAATCATGATCTCAAACACCGACTTAGGACTCTCCCATTTAAGAACATCTTCTACCTTAGAAGGATCTACAACTATACCACCTTGGAATATCACATGTCCTATGAAACTCACTTTCTCTAACCAAAAATCATGCTTGGACAACTTAGCATAAAATTGTCGATCCTTAAGGGTTTGCAGCATAATCCTCAAGTGCTCCTCATGCTCCTTTCTAATCTTAGAAAATACCAAAATATCATTTATGAATATTACCATAAAACTATCAAGATAGGGGTGAAAGATCCTATTCATATAATCCATAAACACACCAGAGGCATTAGTCACATCGAATGGCATAACTAAATACTCGTAGTGACCATAACGGGTCCTAAAAGTAGTCTTCGAAATATCCTCAGACTTCACACGGATCTGATGGTATCCTAACCTAAGATCTATCTTGCTAAACACACAAGCTCTTAGCAACTGATCCATAAGATCATCTATTCTAGGCAAAAGATACTTATTCTTAATCATCACCTTGTTCAATTGCCGGTAATCTACAAGCAAGCTCATGGTCTCATCTTTCTTCTTTACTAGCAACACTGGTGCTCCCCATAGAGACACACTGGGTCTCATAAACTGCTTATCCAACAACTCTCCTATTTGTTTCTTAAGCTCAACTAACTCTATAGGGGACATCCTATAAGGAGCTACGGATATGGGTATTGCACCAAGTACCAAATCTATAGAAAACTCTATCTCTCTCTCAGGTGGTAGGCCGGATATATCCTCAATAAATACTCCTGGAAACTCTCTAACAACAGGGAGGTCACCTAGAGAAACCTTGGTCTCTACTTCTAGGTTGGACAAGATCATATACACTTGAGCATTCTCTTTCAAAGATGACAAATTTGGGTGGCAGAGATAAACATCCCATTTTCACTCACCTCAGGATCACCAAACACCATAGTTTGATCAAAACATTTTAGCAAAACATGGTTGGAAGATAACTAGTCCATACCTAGAATAAATCAATTTGGCTGAGAGGCAAACAATCAAATTAACACATAATTTTCTACTAGAAATTCTTACAAGACAATTTAAACACACATCAGAAGTAAAACAGAACCACTAGTTGGAGTTTCTACCACAAGATCATCACTCAAAGAAGACACAAAAAGTTTAAGTCTCTCCACACACAAACAAGATATAACGAATGGGTTGCACCAGAGTTGAATAGCACAAGTAACAAAATCCCATATCTTCCTTGGTAATGAGGAAAACACCTCATCAACTCTTTAAACTTAGCTGCATACTCAGCCACAGTCATACTTCCTAACTTAAGCTCTAAGAATTCCATCACCTTCTTGTTTTAACAGCTTTAGGAAAGACTCCATAAATACCCTCTTGAAGGTTTCCCAGGTCACAGCTTGACCTTCAGCCTCAAAGCTTGGAGAACATCAGCTATTGCACAGTCATTCCTACCAGCCATCACTTCTTGCACACACCAAGAAGTGAAAACATGGAAGGGATACACACAAGAAAAAGAAATAAAGCAATTTTATACCTATCTCAAGTCCCTACTCAATTACTCTTGAGAGTTGATGGCCTTGAGAAATCACTTCTTTACAACAGTTCTCTCTCAAGACATTAACACTTATTCTTCACTCTTTGTATTACTGACTGCTTGCCATAGTGTTCCATTGCACTTCACGAATTATCCAGATGGCCAATCTGATAACTTGTGACAAGGCACTAGAACTCATGGTATAACAGACATCAGGAATACAAACATGTCATAATCACACTAAGAAATCTCCCCAACCTATGCGTCACAAAAATGTGCGCAAGTCTCAAACACAAACAACTCAAACAACTACAAAACAATCAAATGCTCAAACATCAAACATTCAACAGGCAAAAAACATAATGCATAGAGAAACACAGCAGACTCAACTCATCGACCGAAAGGTTTGACCTGCTCTAATACCACTAATGTAACGACCTGCCTCGTCGCTACTGTATCATCAACTTTTACCGCACAAGATTTAACTTTTAATGAAAACTTCATTAAATTGATTATGAAAATGATGATAAATTTTTCATGACAATATAATTATCATACACATATTACAATTCCATAATTAATCACATATGTACATACATATATATATATATATATATATATATTAAATCGGTACATATCCACATGTTAAAACTTCCTTTAGTTTTACATGTAATACAATTGAAATTACATATTTAACAAAAAGTCAAAGAACTAACTAAGAAAGAGTTGATTAACAAAACACAACTCTTTCCCAAAAAGAAACCCAACGTCATCATGTTGGCTTGGCGGCTCCAACCAAAAAGAATCTCCCTCCAGAGTCACCTAAGGAGGTTGCTCATCTGCTCACACGAATGAAGGTTCGTGATCATCACAGGTACCAACCACACGGTACAACAAACGCAATGGTGAGTTTATTATGTACAACCAACAATTATCAAGAAACCACAATTGGAAAGGAAACAACAGTCACAATCACAATTATTACCAACATTCTATTAGTCCAATACACACACAACAAACCAATCATCTGATGCATTTCACAACTAAAACAATCATGCACATAATGATGCATGCACCTGACTCATCTATCAGTATGCAATGTGGTATCATCGTCATGGAAATAGCCTTGCTCAATAAAATGATGCAGTAGCTCGTCGAGGTCACCCTGTCATGCACTAGTCGCTCCCCCCATGATGATCAGTCCTAAGACTCAAGCGAGTTCCAAACAGAGTGACATGTGAAAATAATAGGAATACTTCACAACAACTAAGAGGGGGGTGAATTGGTTGAACCTTGGTATTTTTTAAAACAAATTCAAATCAGAGTTTCAAGATCTTTATCACTTTCAAAACCAAGAAATCAATTTACTCAATCAAATGTCTCAGCCCAAGAATTCAATAGATCAAAACTGAACTTGTTGAACAATGAATATGACTCAAAGAATTAAATATCAATGAATAAGATGAGAATAGAGATATAAAAATAAGAACACAAGCAATTTATACTGGTTCACTTTAAAATATGAAGCTACATCCAGTTTTTTCTAATTCACACTGAATTAGAGTTCCACTATTATAAATTGTGAAAATAATAGGAATACTTCACAACAACCAAGAGGGGGGTGAATTGCTTGAACCTTGGTATTTTAAAAGCAAATTCAAATCAGAGTTTCAAGATCTTTATCACTTTCAAAAACCAAGAAACCTTTTACTCAATCAAATAGCTCAGTCCAAGAATTCAATATATCAAAACAGACCTTGTTGAACAATGAATGGGATTCAAAGAATAAAAGATCAATGAATAAGATGGGAATAGAGATATAGGAATAAGAACACAAGCAATTTATACTGGTTCACTTCAAAAACATGAAGCTACATCCAGTTTCTTCTAATTCACACTGAAGTAGTGTTCCACTATTATAAAATATTCTTACAAGCTTTTACAAGAACCTCCCATTTATCAACCCTAGATAAAGAACAGAAATCTAAAATCCTATTAGACTTCTAAGGAGAAAGATCCAGAGAACACTACCTTGATCTTTAAGCTAGAGAATCCTTCTCTAGTCCCAAGCAAGAAGAACCCAATTATAATAGCCAATTACAACATAATTTGTAAACATAATTACAATCAATGAGTTAAGGAAAGAAAAAACATGATGATGTAGTGAATGACATGCAAATGAATGAACAATTCAGGTTGAAAGACAAAAACAAACTCAGAACATTCTTCTTCCTTAACCTTTGAAAGAGACTTCTTGTTTTAAAGAATCACTCAAATACCCATGAATGTTTTAGTTGAAGCAAGAACTCATAGAACTCAGAAAAATCACTTTGGAAATGTTTAGAAAGCTTGTGTATGCTCAAAATAAAAATTGATCAAGTTACCAAACAAGCTGAGCCTTGGTTCTATTTATAACAAACTTTTGTAACTGTCAGTAATCGATTAAACGCTCCATATAATCGATTAAATAAACCTTATAATTGATTAAAGTGTTCAACAAAGTTTCTGGGCACGAGCAACGAGCTAATCGAAAATTCCGTCTTGTAATCCATTAAGACATGAAGCTTCAAAATATCAAAATGCACTATGTAATCGATTACGAACTTTAGTAATCGATTAAACCAGGAAGCTTTCAAAAAACAGAATGAACTATGTAATCGATTACAAACTCTGGTAATCGATTAAGGCAGGAGCTTGTAGCATTCTGAAATACACTGCGTAATCGATTACGAAATGTGGTAATCGATTATCTAATACAAATTTATGGTTTTCAACACAGTGTAATCGATTACTAGAAATGGTAATCGATTAAGACAAGAAGATGGTTTTTCCAACTAAGTCTGTGTTATCGATTACAATACCTTGGTATTCGATTCTTCCAGCATGACTTAAAATCATATATAGCTTTGTAATTGATTACTACCCATTAATAATCGATTAAAGTGTTCAACAAGGCAGTTTGTGATTTTTATTAATCAAATTAATTGAATTATAGAATGATATGAATGCAATGCACTTGGATCACCATAATTGCTTTTCTCTTACACATTTCACACTAATTAATCTTCAAGGTATCCATTGCATGTTGAAAGCTCAAAACCAATGCTTGATTCCTTGCATTCTTTAAGTAGCTCCCCCTAAATCTAACAATCTCCCCTTTTTTGGCTTTAAACATGCCAAATCTTTAATTGATTAATAGTTGGACTTGAAGTTAATTGATAAACCAATTTGGGAAAAGCTTGAGCTTTAGAAACCTGAAAATTTTCAATTCCTTTGCCAAGAAGAAGTGTTAAAAGCATCTGTGATTCACGTGGCATTCATTTACAAGTATTATAGGCTGAATAGATTCATTTTAAACACTTAGCTCCCCCTTAATTCCATAATCCATTCAAATCAAAATTTGGGCAATATTTGAAACAGAAAATAGGGATAAACAGAGTAGTATACAGAGCATGTCCAAATCAATTATTTCTCCCCCTATTTGGCTTGTTGAAGGCAAAAATTTAAAGTGCACAGTGGATAATTGAAGGAGAAACATAATGGAAGTTTTTATATAGATAAGGAAGCCATTACATACTGAAATTGAAACATAAAAATAACAAAGAAAAAAACAGAGCATTAAAATTTAAACAAACACAAGCCTAGAAGTCTACAGATGCATCATCTTTGATGTTGGCCTCTATGGTATCTAGCCTATCTCTAATTTCACCTAAGGCTACATTAGTTTCAGCCTTAAACTTTTGTTGCATAAGGAGTAGGTTGTCCATCTTCTGCAACATAAGAGATTCAAACTGTGAATACAAGGGCTGAGTTGGATCCACTCCTTCATTTTCAGAATCTTCCACTTGATCACCAGCAGCAGCAGGAGCAGGAAGAGGCATTTGTGGTTGGCCTGCCATCACCCATCCTTGTGGTGTCTTTTGCATTCCAAGCTTTGTGAGGTGTTTTTCTTTGATAAGGCTGTTACTAGAATTAGTATGGTCCATAACCTCATTTGTCACATCAATGTTGAAGTGATCAATGAACCTAGATACCAGGACAGGATAGGGAAAATGATAGTTGACAAGCCTCTTGGACTTGAGCATAATTTCCTCAAATATAAGAACCCAATTCATGGGAATAGAGTTCTTTAGACCATACACCAGTTGTAGGTCTTCATCAGTGGCTTGGGCATTATTAGTGGCCCTAGGGGTTAGGACATAGGTAATGATATAATGGAGCAACCTATCCTCAGGGTTCATTGGTCTAGTACCCAGCCTATTCCTAAGTTGCATATCTGGGTCATGAAGCATTTCCATAGGTATCTAATTTGTTATAACCCTCTGGATTCTCATCAAATTTTCTAGCACCCCCACATATAACCCCAACAACAGATTCCCAGACTTCATGTGTGATTTCCATAGTAACACCCTTAACCTTAGAAATCATGGTCCCATTCATGGAGCCCTTGGCACAGGTATAGAATACCTTTACCAAATCAGGGTAAAAAGTACCCTTCATTTCTAGGAATCTCCTAAGACCTTGGGCCTCTAGATAAGCAGGGAATTGAAATCCTTCCCTTATAAACCAGTTAAGGTCTAAGTATTTGGGTGAAGACACAGGTTTTGTGGCATTGAACTGCAGATAGTTCATTTTGTCATACTCATTAGAAAACCATAGGTCTAGTCTATTTGGAGGTGAAGGAGGAAGAGGATTAGATGATGACTCTCTTACCTTCCTTTTGGAAGATCTAGCACATTTAGGGGTAGGGTTAGACATTTTAGGAAGAGGTTTAGGCACAAAGACACAGAGAAAACAACTCAGAAAAATAGTGGAGAGAGAAGATAATGGTGCAAGGCACTATTTATAGGCTAAATTGATGCTCCCTAACGTCCTTATTTTAAAAAATATAACTGTTGGAGGTAGTTAAGGCACTGCAGTGATCAAAGATACCAATTGGATTTGGTTGGACAATTACATTTCCGAAGAAGAAACTGTCAGAAAATGCACAACAGACTAAATAATCGATTAAGTGCTAATTGTAATCGATTATTTTGTACATTTAGAGCACAACATTAACACATGGTAATCGATTATCCCGTAAGGTAATCGATTATTTTGTAAGCATTCTGAGGTTGAAGATGAAGTGTAATCGATTATATGATCATTTAATTGATTATAACATAGATTTTGGGAATCAACCAGGTTTCAAAGCTAATGTAATCGATTAATCCGACTGGTAATCGATTACTCCATAAGAGTTTAAAATTTTAACCACATATGTAATCGATTACTAATTTGGTCATAATCGATTACTCCAGTGAAACATTCAAATTGAAAAACACATTTTGTTCATGGTAATCGATTATCCCGTTACGAAATCGATTACTCCAGGAAGAATAAGTTTTTTTAAAATAGAATAATCGATTACAAGATTGCTGTAATTGATTACTTAAGCTCAATTAGCATAAACAATGCAGATTTTAATAATTTTAATCAATTAATACGAAGTGTAATCAATTTTACAGTAAATTTATCAAATTGTAGGCTTTATGTGTTAGGAATGATGAAGAATCAAGTTGAGGAAGATCATGAAGAATCAAGTTTAGGATGATCACAAGTTTTGATTTTACATGCCCACTCAAATTGATGCATATGTATTTTGTTCAAAGCTTGGTTCAAGAAGTTATAACCAAGAATTCCTCACATAGGTTGATTAAGCCATGCATACATTTATTCATTAATTCATGATTAAGTCATATGAATTAGTAATCAGTTGATATGACATTAAGGCATTAAGAATTTCATAAAAAGTATTTTTCACTGTTTTAATCGATTACCAATATGATATAATCGATTAAAAGCATGTAAACAGAACTGCATATTGTCATATGAACACTTTAATCGATTACCAATAATTCGTAATCGATTACAGTAGTTTGACTATGTTAGAGTCGTTCTGTGATAATCGATTACTTCACAGGATAATTGATTATCTGTGTATCTGCATAATTTTCAGAAGCATTTTTATCTGGTTTAATCGATTACCAGATTGTTGTAATCGATTAAATATGCTTTGATAAGTTTTTCACACTTCCTGTGATAATCGATTATTTGAGGCATTAATCGATTACATCAGTGTATCAGAAAATCCTGACCTCCTAGAATAATTGATTATGACATGAGTTAATCGATTATTTGTTCTTGAGATTTTTTCCAGATTTCTGATGAACACTTTAATCGATTACATGAGTTAAAATAATCGATTACACTTACGAAATAATCGATTACAGGTAGTTAATTTTGTTTTTTATAAATAGAAGGAGCTCATTTTGTTTGAGAGAGTTCTGAGTTTTCGAACAAGCCTTGTGAAAATCACTTTCTGAGTTTTCTTAAATCGCCAAGGCTCATAAGAAACAAAAATTCTTAGTAGATTCAAGAATCATGAAGACTTTCATTTGTTGAGTCATCTACTTCATGAGAAGCTTTTGTTGAAGCAATTTTTGTCAAAAGAATTCATCAAGAAAGATCATGGCATTCATTCTCAATCTGGTTTGATCATTTAAATTCGTTAATTGCATTGAGGATATTGAGGTGATATCTTTCTTGAATCAATTTCATTGTTGTTTTGATTAAAACTAGATGTTTTGTTGTTGTTTGTTCATATAATAAATTGTAATCTTTAAAGCATTGCTAGATAGGTTTTTAGTGGTTAGAACAGAGAGGGATCTCTAGTTCTTAGATCTTTTGAAAAGTCTATAGGTTTAGATTTTGAATCTTACCTAGGGAAGGTAAGAGAGATCTTTGTTTGCTTGTAAAGATACTATATTTGTTATAGTGGAAACTCTAATCAAGGCTGATTAGAAGTAAAACTGGATGTAGCCTCCGGGATTGAGAGGTGAACTAGTATATATCTTGTGTGTATTTGTATATTTCTTTTCATACTCATATTGTTCTTGAAGTATTATGCTTGTTCATATCACAAGATTGATTATAGCTCAAGAGTGGTCTGATTGAGATAAAAGTTGTTTTTAAAATTAGATTTCTTAATTGGGGTAAGATACGATCCTTCTTTCAAAGACTTCCGCTGTGATTAAAATTTGTTTTGAAGTTTTAAAAACTGAGGTAAAACCAATTCACCCCCCTCTTGGTTATTTGCATAAGTGTTCATTCTATTTTCATTATGCAGATCAATACGTATTTTCCACAGTTTTAGTGATGAAGGCAGCAAGGAAGTTTAAATTTAGCATGGAAAGGCACATTTTAAACAGGCTAGCATATATTGGATTCATCAAGAATACCTAGCATGTTTCTAAGTGCAAAAAATCTATCTCTAGCCCTTAGTGAATATATCAGCTAGTTGGTTATGAGTATCAATGAAATCAATTTTGATATTACCTTTTTGAACATGATCTCTGAGGAAATGATGCTTTATCTTAATGTGCTTGGTCCTTGACTGCATTATTGGATTCTTTGATATATTAATAACACTTGTGTTGTCACATAGCAAAGGTATTTCTTTCAGTTCAACTCCAAAATCTTGCATTTGTTACTTCAACCATAAGTGCACAGCAACTTCCAGCTGAAATATATTCAACTTCAGAGGTTGACAAAGCAACACAAGATTGTTTCTTACAATGCCATGAGATCAATGAAATTCCAAGAAGTGACAAGTGCCACTTGTACTTTTTCTATCTAACTTGCAACCTGCAAACTCAGAATCAGAATATCCAATAATATTAATTGAAGCACCTTTGGGATACCAAAGACCAACTTTTGGTGTAGCCTTGAGATATTTAAGGATCCTTTTGACTGCTGTAAGATGAGACTCTTTGGGATTTGCTTGATATCTTGCACACAAGCAAACACTTAGCATTATATCAGGTCTACTATCTGTCAAGTATAACAAAGATCCAATCATTCCTCTGAATTTTGACTAATCAACCTTCTTTCCATTTTCATCTGAATCAAGATATGCTGATGTTGCCATTGGAGTTGCAGCATCTTTACTTTTCTCCATTTCAAATTTCTTAATTACTTCAAGGCAATATTTGGATTGATTGAGAAATGTTCCATTCTTCATTTGCTTCACTTGAAGTCCAAGAAAGAATGTTAATTCTCCCATCATTGACATTTCAAATTCCTTTTGCATAGAAGCAGAAAATTCCTTGCAGAGCACATGATTAGTTGAACCAAAGATTATATCATCAACATAAACTTTAACCAATAAGATATCATTCTTATGCCTTTTGATGAACAAGGTTTTGTCAACATAGCCCCTTGTGAAAGATTGTTCAAGCAGAAATTTGCTTAGTCTTTCATACCATGATCTAGGAGCTTGTTTTAAACCATAAAGGGCCTTTTTGAGTTTAAAAACATAGATAGGATGTTTAAAATCAATAAAACTAGGAGGTTGTTCAACATATATATCCTCCTCAATGTATCCATTTAAAAAGGAACTTTTAACATCCATTTGAAAGAGTTTGAAATCCATTAACATGCATAAGCAAACAATAACCTGATTGCTTTCAATCTTGCAACTGGAGCAACAGTTTCTTCATAGTCTATGCGTTCTTTTTGGTTGTAACCTTTAGCAACCAATCTAGCTTTATTTCTAACTATGATTCCACTTTCATTAAGTTTATTTCTAAAAACCCATTTTGTACCCATAGGTTTAAGAGAGGATGGTCTAGGAACAAGTTCCCAAACTTCATTTCTCTTAAACTGATTTAACTCATCATGCATGGCATGCATCCAATGTTCATTATTCAAGGCTTGATCAATAATCTTAGGTGCAATTTGAGAAACAAAAGCCATATGACAACATAGGTTTCTTAATGAAGATCTAGTAGATACTCCATCTAAAACTTCACTTATGATGTTGTCAAGTGATAGGTCTCTTGTTGTTCTCCAATCTTTAGGCTCTTGAACAAAGGGTAGATGGTTTTACTTCAGCACTTCGTTCTTCTTTCTCTTTATTTAAGGAATCATTTAGCCGAATAAATTCTTCCATTGGACCTGCATCTACATCACACTTCTTTTCCTCTTTAGAGGGATTAGACTCATCACAAATTACATGTACAGATTCTTCCATGCACATTGTTCTTTTATTGAATATCCAAGGAAAATTTCTTCATCAGCCTTAGCATCAAATTTTCCAAGTGATTCTTTCCCATTGTTTAATACAAAACACTTGCAGCCAAAAACTCTCAAGTGAGAAATGTTGGGTTTTCTACCTTTGTATAGCTCATAAGGGGTTTTCTTTAAAATAGGCCTTATAAGTAATCATTTCAAAGTGTAGCATACTGTACTTACAGCATCAGCCCAAAAATATTTAGGCAAATTTGTCTCATTAAAAAGAGTTCTTGCTCTTTCTTCAAGAGATCTGTTTTTCCTCTCTACAACACCATTTTGTTGAGGTGTTCTTAGAGCTGAAAAATTGTGGTTAATTCCATTCTCCTCATAGAATTTTTCAAAATGTTCATTTTAAAATTCACCACCATGATCACTTCTTATTGAGAAAATTTTGCTACATTTTTCATTTTGTGCAAGTTTAGCCATTTTTCTAAATGCAAGGAAAGCATCACTTTTGGATTTCAAAAATAGACTCCAAGTGAATCTAGAGTAATCATCCACAATGACAAGTCCATAATAATTTCCACCTAAACTCATTGTTCTAGAAGGACCAAACAAGTCAATGTGAAGTAATTCATGTGGTCTAGAGGTGGAAACAATGTTTTTACTTTGAAAAGAGTTCTTAATTTGTTTCCCCTTTTGACAAGCATCACAAAGTTTGTTCTTCTCAAACTTGAGTTTGGGCAACCTAATTACTAAATCTTTTCTAATAAGCTTGTTCATGTGATGCATGTTTATGTGACTAGCCCTTCTATGCCATAGCCAAGATTCATCAATCTTTCGTATAAGACAAGAAGTGTTGTCGAAGAATGCATGATCAATTGAAAGTAAGTAAATGTTACCTTTCCTTTTACCTATATGAAGTACTTCACTTTTCCCATCACAAATCATGCAGCAGTTTTCATTGAATGTGACTTTAAATCCTTTGTCACAGAGTTGGCTTATGCTTAATAGATTATGCTTCAAACCTTCTACATAAAGAACATTCTTGATCTTTGTTTTGAAGTTGTCTCTAATGTTACCTTCTCCAATGATCTTTCCTTTATTATTATCCCCATAAGTGACATATGATACATCTTTAAGTGTTAAGTTTGTAAGCATGGACATGTCTCCAGTCATATGTCTAGAGCATCCATTGTCAAGGTACCATATTGAGGATCTAGCTCTTTGACATACCTGCAAAAATCAAATCAATTTACAAAGGAAGGTACCCAATTGAGGTTGGGTCCATAGGGGTTAGCATTTTTCTTTTTCTTTGGAATCCAAATACAATCTCCATTTGGCACATAGAATCTCCTAGCATATCATTTGTATGATGTGTGTCCCTTCTCCATACGATAGTTTCAAATGACAAATTTTGATGTTTTCTAAAAATTGCATTTTGATTGATCCTTGAGTTTTTATACCACTTTTGATTCTTCTGTTTTGGAGGCACAAATACAGTTTTTCCAAATGATTTTGAGCCTTGTTTGTACCCCAAACCAGAAGTATCTCCAACATATTTTTTCACACTCAACATTTCAGTCAAGTTGCATTTTCCTTTGTAAAGCTTTCTGAAGAGATCAATTAAATCAGTGTTTTTGGATAAGAGTAACATATACTTTTCTCCTTGACTCTTTTTGTAATCATCAAAATCTTTTTGAAGCAAGTTATACTTGTCAACATTTGTAGAGGAAGAGGCACATACACATCCATTCAAATTGTAACTTGAAAAACAAGTTTTTCATTTTCTTCTTTCAAGTTGCAAATCTCAGTTTGCAATTCAGTTATTATTGCAACATACCATCTAAGATTTCCTTTGAGCATGTTATTGGATTTTGCAAGCTTTTGGGCTTCCTCATGCATTTCTTGGAAAGCATTAATAACTTGTTCAAGTTAAGAATTTACGTCATCTCCATCACTTGATAGATCATCATCATCTTCATTGATAGTGGAGGTGAGACACATGTTGGCTTCTTCATTTTCAGTTGAAGATTCTGAGGTAGTTGACTCATTATCTTCCCATGCTATGTAGGTTCTTTTAGATTTCCCTTCCTTCCTCATCTTGTTCTCTCCTTGTTGCTTTTTCAAGTAGATTGAATATTCAGATTTGATGTGGTCAGGTTTACCACAATCAAAGCATGTAAAATTGTTGTCAATCTTGTTGTTGTTGTTGTTGTTGGTTTTAGTGAACCTTTTGTTCTTGTTTTTCCTCAAGAGCTTGCTGAATTTTCTGACAACTAAGTTCATGTTGTCCTCTTCATCCTCATCACTTGTTTCTTCCTCTTTTTCAGCTTTTGAAGTTGCAGCTTTTAATGCAATGCTTCTATTTTTCTTTTCTGCATCTTTATTACAAGTTAGCTGAGACATTTCAAGCTCATATTGAAGTAGCTTACCAAATAGTGCAGCCATGGACATCTTTTATAGATCTTTGTATTCCTATATTGCTGTCACCTATGGTTGTCAAGGACTTGTTAGACACTTCAAGATCTTGATATTTAATTCTTCAGTATCAAAGACCTTCCTAAGACCCAATAGATGATTGACAATATGAGTGAATCTTGTCTGCAACTGAGAAATGCTTTTATTGGTGTTCATCTTGAAGATTTCATAGTCATGGATCAATGCATGCTTCCTTGATCTCCTAACTTCTTCAGTTCCTTCATGAGTAATCTCCAACATCTCCCACATTTCTTTTGTAGTTTTGCATCTCACTGTTCTGAAAAAATCATCAGAGGAAAGTGCAGAGGTGATCATATTTTTCGCTTTAAAATCATATTGAACAGCCTTTTGTTAAGCTTTTGTCATCTCATCCCATTCTTTGAGAATCAATTCATTGGCAACAGTTTTCTTTGCAATAAAAGGACCCTTTTCTATAGCATTCCAAGCACCTGGGTCATTTGATTGAATAAAGATTTTCATTCTATTTTTCCAAAAACTGAAATGTTCCCTTTCAAACATAGGAGGTCTATTTAAATAAACACCTTCCTTGAAGGTTATTTGTGAGGTATTCATTTTTCTTTTTGAAGAAAAACTAGTGATCTTGAATAACTCTCAAGAACCAGCACTTGATGCCAATTGAAAATAATAGGAATACTTCACAACAACCAAGACTGAGGGTGAATTGGTTGAACCTTGGTATTTTAAAAGCAAGTTCAAATCAAAGTTTCAGGATCTTTATCACTTTCAAAAACCAAGAAACCTTTTACTCAATCAAATAGATCAATCCAAGAATTCAATATATCAAAACATAACTTGTTGAACAATGAATGTGATTCAAAGAATTAGATCAATGAATAAGATGAGAATAGAGATATAGGAATAAGAACACAAGCAATTTCTACTGGTTCACTTCAAAAACATGAAGCTACATCCAATTTCTTCTAATTCACACTGAATTAGAGTTCCACTATTATAAAATATTCTTACAAGCTTTTACAAGAACCTCCCATTTATCAACCCTAGATAAAGAACATAAATCTAAAACCCTATTAGACTTCTAAGGAGAAAGATCCAGAGAACACTACTTTGATCTTTAAGCTAGAGAACCCTTCTCTAGTCCCAAGCAAGAAGAACCCAATTACAATAACCAATTACAACAGAATTTGTAAACAGAATTACAATCAATGAGTTAAGGAAAGAAAAAACCTGATGATGCAGTGACTGACATGCAAATGAATGAACAATTCAGGTTGAAAGACAAAAACAAACTCAGAACATTCTTCTTCATTAATCTTTGAAAGGGATTTCTTGCTTTAAAGAATCACTCAAATACCCATGAATGTTTTAGTTGAAGCAAGAACTCATAGAACTCAAAAAAATCACTTTGGAAATGTTTAGAAAGCTTGTGTATGCTGAGAATACGAATTGATCAAGTTAGCAAACAAGCTGAGTCTTGGTTCTATCTATAACAAACTTTTGTAACTGTCAGTAATCGATTAAATGCTCCATATAATCGATTATTTAACTCATGAAATCGATTAAATCAACCTTGTAATTGATTAAAGTGTTCAACAAAGTTTCTGGGCACGAGCAACGAGCTAAATAATCGATTATTCCGTCTTGTAATTGATTAAGACAGGAAGCTTCAAAATATCAAAATGCACTATGTAATCGATTACGAACTTTGGTAATCGATTAAACCAGGAAGCTTTTAAAAAACAGAATAAACTATGTAATCGATTACAAACTTTGGTAATCGATTAAGGCAGGAGCTTGTAGCATTCTAAAATACATTGTGTAATCGATCACGAAATGTGGTAATCGATTATCTAATACAAATTTATGGTTTTCAACACATAGTGTAATCGATTACTAGAAATGGTAATTGATTAAGACAAGAAGATGGTTTTTCCAACTAAGTCTGTTAATCGATTACAATACTTTGGTAATCGATTCTTCCAGCATGACTTAAAATCATATATAGCTTTGTAATCGATTACTACCCATTAATAATCGATTAAAGTGTTCAACAAGGCAGTTTGTATGGAAACAAAGATCAAATAATCGATTATTCTGATAGGTAATCTATTACATTGTTCTTGAAAGCTTTTCCAGAATAGTCTAAAAGGTATCTATAGCATGTTGAAAGCTCAAAACCAATGCTTGATTCCTTGCATTCTTTAAGTAGCTCCCCCTGAATCCAACAAATTGTTCTTACAAGCTTTTACAAGAACTTCCCTTTATCAACTCTAGATAAAGAATAGAAATCTAAAACCCTATTAAACTTCTAAGGAGAAAGATTCAGAGAACACTACTCTGATCTTTAAGCTAGAGAGCCCTTCTCTAGTTCCAAGCAAGAAGAACCCAATTACAATAGCAAATATCAACAGAATTTGAAAGCAGAATTAGAATCAAGGAATTAAGGAAAGAAACAACCTGATGATCCAGTGAATGACATGCAAATGATTGAACAAATCAGGTTGAAATACAAAAACAAACTCAGAGCATTCTTCGTCCTTAACTTTTGAAAGAGATTTCTTGCTTAAAGAATCATTCAAATACCCATGAATGTTTTAGATGTAGCAAGAACTCATTGAAGCCAGAAATTCACTTTGGAAGTGTTTAGAAAGCTTGTGTATACTCAGAAATATGAATTGATCAAGTTACAAAATAAGACAAGCTTCCACTTCTATTTATAACAGAGGTTGTAACTAACTATAAACGATTACACGCTCAAAATAATCGATTAAAACGAGTGTGTAATCGATTAAATTAAAATATAATCGATTAAAGTGTTCAAGAAGCATTCTGGGTTTTCACCATGAGCAAAATAATCAATTAACACAGAGATATGTATTCTCAAAGTGAACTGTGTAATCAATTACTGGATATGGTAATCGATTAAGTCAGGAAAACATGATTTTCAGTTTGAACTAAATAATCGATTACAGTTTCTGGTAATCGATTATTCCAGGAAGACTTAAAAACTGATTTTAACTAAATAATCGATTACGAAAGTTCAGTAATAGATTAAAATTCATAACCAAGCAATTCAGTCCTATGCAAAGGCAAAATAATCGATTAAATCGATAGGTAATCGATTAAAATGTTTATGAAGATTTTCCAGATTTGAACGAAGAACAAAATAACGATTAACCCTCTTATGTAATCGATTAAAACAGTGAAAAACTTATTTTTCCAAAAACCTTTCAATTCAATTAAAATGTTAAAAGCTTTGTTCGATTTTAATTAAAAACACTTTGTTAATTCAATGAATGAATGAATGAATGAATGCAGGGATCAATCATATAGCTTTCCGTTTACATAATATTTCAATTCCAAGTCTTCATGTCTTTCAAGCATGTTGAAAGCTCAAAACCAATCTTGAATCAAAGACATCCAAACTTCATAAAGCTCCCCCTGTATCCAACAAACTCCCCCTTTTTGGCTTTGAACATGCCAAATTCTTGATTGACCATGTGTTGAACTTGAAGCTTTTAAAGGAAATTGATCATGGAAGACTTTGAACTTTTTCAGACCTGAAAATTTACACTTTCTTTGCAAAGAACAAGTGTTAAAGCATCTGATTCCTTTTAATCATCATTCATTAAGTTATATCTGACTTTAAATTGCTCATATCATTACTTAGCTCCCCCTTAATTAATCAATTAAGTGAATGTTCAATTTATGCAGAATTTTTGCAGAAAAATAAGGATGAATAGAGCACAATGCAGAGCATGAGAAATTCAATCAATTTCTCACCCTATTTGGCTTATCAAAGTCAAAAAAATAAATGGTACAGCGGATAACACAAAGGAGAAACAGAAAGTTATTGCATTAATCATTAAAGGGAGCCATTACAATGATTAAAAACAGAAAACATAAAAAAAAAAAAAACATTACAAGGCTTAAGAAAGCTAAAAGGATTCAGACCCTTCATACATCAGTTTTGTTTCCAAACTTTCTAGCCTAGTTTTGATTTCTTCTAAAGCTGAATTAGTTTCAGCCCTATGTTCATGATAAAAGAGAGAGAAGGTCATCCATCTTTTGAATCATCAAGGACTTAAAGGCACTGTAGACAGGTTGTGCAGGACCTCTTTCTTGAGCCTCTCCTTCATCATTATCTTCAGCCTCAGTACCTCTAGCAGGATCTGTAACATCCCGAGCTCTAACGGGGGCAGGGAGTGATCGCCGGTGCAGTGAGGCACGGATAAGGAGCGACTCCTGGCAGGCTTCCAACGGGAGGGGTACATGAATGAATCGAATACACCCCCGAATGAGAGGGATCCAGAGGCTGTGCAGGTATGGGACTGTACAGTTGAGTATAACTTAAAGGATTTAATAGGTACTACCTATAACAACAAGGTACATCTACTTTTCGGTAGCCCATAACATAAGAACTCCACAGTTAACCGTGCTTGACTTGGAGCAATCTTGGGATGGGTGACCTCCTGGGAAGTTTCTCAGGAAGTGTGTGAGTGAGGACAAAGCACACTGAAAAGTCTTGTGTTGGTATGTAGGGACAGTCGTTGATCCTGCAAGTGGTCGGGCGTTACAAGATCAGGTTGTTGGCCAGCCATCTGCCAACCTTGAGGAGTCTTCACCATCCCCAATTTTGTGAGATGCTTCTCCTTGATCATGTTATTGCTCGAGTTGGTGTTGTCCACCACTTCATTAAACACATCAATATCGAAATAGTCTATGAATCTGGATACAAGGACAGCATAAGGAAAGGGATAGTTCATAAGCCTCTTAGATTTGAGCATTATCTCCTCAATGATGAGAATCCAATTCATTTGAATTGAATTCTTGAGACCATACACTATTTGCAGGTCATCATCAGTTGCTTGGGCATGGTTTGTGGCTCTAGGAGTCAGAACATGTGATAATGTAATGAAGCAACCTGTCCTCATGAGTCATGGGACCAGTAACCAGCCTATGCTTAAGTTGCATATGGGGATCAATCAGCATTCCCCTATATGTATCTATTCTATTGTACCCCTCCATATCTTCCTCAAATTTCGCTAATCCTCAAAAGATATACCAACAACAGCCTCCCACACCTCTGGAATAATCTCCATTACCACCCCACATACTTGAGACCTCAAAGTCCCATCCATTGATCCTTTGGCACAAGTATAGAACACTTTCACCAGATCAGGGTAATAAGTACCCTTCATCTCCACTAACTTCCTTAATCCTTGAGTTTCTAGGAATGCAAGAAACTGAAATCCCTCCCCAATGAACCATTCTAAGTCTAAGTGTTTAGGGGGACCTATAAGCTTTGTGGCATTGAATTGGAGATAAGTCATTTTATCTCTTTCTGCAGAGAACCAATGGTCTAACCTACTAACCACTGGGTTAGAGGTTTCACCAGTAGCCTTTCTCTTAGATGCTTTTGCTCTCTTAGAATTAGACATGGTGCAAGGTTTCTAGACACAAATAACATAGAAAATACAGAGAGAAGGAGTGAGTATGGGTGTGATTTTTCTTCTGCACAAAGGTTGTATTATAGAGTTCCTTAGGCTCCAAAAGGCTTGAAATTTGAATAATAAAGTAGTTAGAACGAATTAAGTCACTGCAGAGAATTTAAATTTGAATTAGGTGGGAGTTGAGCAGTTACAATTTCCAAGAAATCTGTCAGATTTTGCAATAACTCCATGAATAATCGATTATCTGCTTGTGTAATCGACTATTCCATGAGAAAAATCATGTTTTGCAGTGATGGTAATCGATTAATACGACCTGTAATCGATTATTTTTGTACAATGCTCATGAAGAAGATGAACAGTAATCAATTATTTCATGTTTTAATCGATTATCTCAGAAATATTTGAATTTTAAAAACACATTGAGGCTTTGGTAATCGATTAATTCGACTGGTAATCGATTATCATAGGAGGTTTTGAAATTTACGAAAAAAATAGATTTCCAAGATTTTAATTGATTACCATTCACCGTAATCTATTAATCCAGTGAATTTTGCTTTGAAAAAGGATTTTTGATCAAAGTAATCGATTAATTCGAACAGTAATCGATTATCACAAAAAGTTTTGAAGTTTTTGGAAACTGTGATTTTTGGAAGAATAATCGATTACCAATTCTTGTAATCGATTACTTAAGCACAATTTTCATTCTGAATCCCAATTTATGATTTTAATCGATTATTTCGAAGCTTAATCGATTATCACAGGAGAATTATCGGTAAACACGAATTATGCACTTAGAAACATGCTAGGAATCTTGGATGAGTCTAATCTATGATTGCTTGATTGATATATGCCAATCTATGTGAAATGATCTGCATTTGAATCCACAAATCACCACAAGATTGTTTCTTGCAATGCCATGAAATCAATGAACTTCCTAGAAGATGACAAGTGCCACTTGTACTTTTTCTATCTAACTTGCAACCTGCAAAGTCAGAATCAGAATATCCAATAATATTAATTGAAGCACCTTTGGGATACCAAAGACCAACTTTTGGTGTAGCCTTGAGATATTTAAGGATCCTTTTGACTGCTGTAAGATGAGACTCTTTGCGATTTGCTTGATATCTTGCACACAAGCAAACACTTAGCATTATATCAGGTCTACTAGCTATCAAGTATAACAAAGATCCAATCATTCCTCTAAACTTTGACTCATCAACCTTCTTTCCATTTTCATCTGAATTAAGATATGTTGATGTTGCCATTGGAATTGCAACATCTTTGCTTTTCTCCATTTCAAATTTCTTAATTACTTCAAGGAAATATTTGGATTGATTGTGAGAAATGTTCCATTCTTCCTTTGCTTCACTTGAAGTCCAAGAAAGAATGTTAATTCTCCCATCATTGACATTTCAAATTCTTTTTGCATAACTGCAGCAAATTCCTTACAAAGCACATGATTAGTTGAACCAAAGATTATATCATCAACATAAACTTAAACCAATAAGATATCATTCTTACACCTTTTGATAAACAAGGTTTTGTCAACATGGCCCCTTGTGAAAGATTGTTCAAGCAGAAATGAAACTTGCTTAGTCTTTCATACCATGATCTAGGAGCTTGCTTCGAACCATAAATGGCCTTTTTGAGTTTAAAAACATAGTTAGGATGTTTAAAATCAGTAAAACCAGGAGGTTGTTCAACATATATATCCTCCTCAATGTGTCCATTTAAAAAGACACTTTTAACATCCATTTGAAAAAGTTTGAAATCCATTAAACATGCATAAGCAAGCAATAACCCGATTGCTTCCAATCTTGCAACTTGAGCATAAGTTTCTTCATAGTCTATGTGTTCTTCTTGGTTGTAACCTTTAGCAACCAATCTAGCTTTATTTCTGACTATGATTCCACTCTCATCAAGTTTATTTCTAAAAACCCATTTTGTACCAATAGGTTTGAGAGAGGATGGTCTAGGAACAAGTTCGCAAACTTCATTTCTCTTGAACTGATTTAACTCATCATGCATGACATGCATCCAATGTTCATCATTTAAAGCTTGATCAATATTCTTAGGTTCAATTTGAGAAACAAAAGTCATATTACAACATAGGTTTCTTAATGCAGATCTAGTAGATACTCCCTTTAAAACTTCACCTATGATGTTGTCAAGTGATAAATCTCTTGTTATTCTCCAATCTTTAAGCTCTTGAACAGTAGTTGATGGTTTTGTTTTAGCACTTGGTTCTTCTTTCTCTTTAATTAAGGAATCATTTAGCTGAGTAAATTCTTCCATTGGACCTGCATCTACATCACACTTCTTTTCCTCTTTAGAGGGATTAGACTCATCACAAATTACATGTACAGATTCTTCCATGCACATTGTTCTTTTATTGAATACTCTATAAGCTTTACTATGTAATGAATATCCAAGGAAAATTGCTTCATCAGCCTTAGCATCAAATTTTCCAAGTTATTCTTTCCCATTGTTTAATACAAAACACTTGGAGCCAAAAGCTCTCAAATGAGAAATGTTGGGTTTTCTACCTTTGTACAACTCATAAGGAGTTTTCTTTAAAATAAGCCTTATAAGTAATCTATTCAAAGTGTAGCATATTGTACTTACAACATCAGCCCAAAAATATTTTGGCAAATTTGTCTCATTAAGAAGAGTTCTTGATCCTTCTTCAAGAGATTTTTTTTCCTTTCCACAACACCGTTTTGTTGAGGTGTTCTTGGAGCTGAAAAATTATGGTTAATTCCATTTTCTTCACAGAATTTTTCAAAATTTTCATTTTGGAATTCACCACCATGATCACTTCTTATTGAGATAATTTTGCTACCTTTTTCATTTTATGCAAGTTTAGCCATTTTTCTAAATGCAAGGAAAGCATCACTTTTGGATTTCAAAAACAGACTCCAAGTGAATCTAAAGTAATCATCCACAATGACAAACCCATAATAATTGCCACCTAAACTCATTGTTCTAGAAGAACCAAACAAATCAATGTGCAGTAATTCAAGTGGTCTAGAGGTGGAAACAATGTTTTTACTTTGAAAAGAGTTCTTAGTTTGTTTCCCCTTTTGACAAGCATCACAAAGTTTGTCCTTCTCAAACTTGAGTTTGGGCAACCCAATTACTAAATCATTTCTAATAAGCTTGTTCATGTGATGCATGTTTATGTGACTAGCTCTTTTATGCCATAGCCAAGATTCATTAATCTTACTTATAAGACAAGAAATGTTGTGGAAGAATGCATGATCAATTGAATGTAAGTAAATGTTACCTTTCCTTTTACCTATATGAATTACTTCACCACTTTTTCCATCACAAATCATGCAGCAGTTCTCATTGAATGAGACTTTAAATCCTTTGTCACAGAGTTGGTTTTTGCTTAAGAGATTGTGCTTCAAACTTTCTAGATAAGGAACATTCTTGATCTTTGTTTTGAAGCTATCTCCAATGATCTTCCCTTTATTCTTATCCCCATAAGTGACATATCTTTCATCTTTAAGAGTTAAGTTTGTAAGCATGGACATGTCTCCTGTCATATGTCTAGAGCATCCACTGTTAAGGTACCATATTGAGGATCTAGCTCTTAGACATACTTGCAAAGATCAAATCAATTTATAAAGGAAGGTACCCAATTGAGATTGGGTCCATAGGGGTTAGCATTTTTCTTTTTCTTTGGAGTCCAAATGCAATCTCCATTTGAAACATAGAATCTCCTAGCATAGCATTTGTATGATGTGTGTCCCTTCTTGATGAGAATCCCCTTGCCTTGATACAATTTCGGACCAATTCTAGGTTGGAATTCGCACACCAACAGAGCCAGAATCGTATTGTTAACTTTTATGTATTTCTCGGCCTATAGAACTCGGATTGGACCGAATCCAAAACAAAGTGAAAGAGGACTTTCTGAAATACAATTTAGACACAAAAAACACCGAAAAAAGGATAGGTAAAACAAGAATTATGACAATAAGAAATTCGGGGTGAAATCACAGAATTAGGAATGCGAAAATTTAGACAAGGAACAGAAATTGTGCAAAGGAAGAAGCAGATAAGCGCCACAAACAAATGTTTGATAAGCCTTGAGAATCGCCACAAGAATTGAAGAATTCTTGATAAGATCAAATGGTTCAAGGAAGAACCCTAGCAGAGAAAAACTCAAGCTAATGATAAAATTCCAACATCCGAAGATCCTTCTCTATTCACTTCAGAATTGATTTATACAAATTAGTTCTCATGCATCTAGTAGAAAATAAAAGAAAAATAAAATCTCAGCATTGTAAGAATAACTAAAATGCCTTAGTGGTTAAGTCAGGCATAACTAAACTTAAGGTCCAAGTCTCAAAACCAGCTACAAGTACTTTATTACTATTATTTTTTTTATAAGGCCTATGTCAATAATTGCTTTTATTATCACTCCAAGCAAGCAATACATGTGACTAGTAGTCCAGTCATGCAGCCCTCTATATTTTGGGTTCCCTCAAGCAATTGGATTGCCCTCAGATTAGCCATTACATGTTGCAAAGCTTCTTGGGTCTTTTTAGCTCTAACTCTTGTCATGGGTCTCCTCCTATGCCTTGCATTGGGTCTTGGTCTTGGGGTTGGTCTTTGATGTTGGGTTGACCTTTGATGTCCTCATCACTTCTCCATACAATAGTTGCAACTAACAGATTTTGATGTTTTTCTAACCTGTATTTTGATTGATCTTTGAGTTTTTCAACCACTTTTGATTCTTCTATTTTAGAGGCACAAATACATTTTCCTTTGTAAAGCTTTCTCAAAAGATCAATTAAATCATTATTCTTAGATAAAAGTAACATATACTTTTCTCCTTGACTCTTTTTGTAATCATCAAAATCTTTTTGCAGCAAATTATACTTGTTAACATTTGTAGAAGAAGAAGCACATACACATCCATTCTAATTGTAACGTGAAACAAGTTTTTCATTTTCTTCTTTCAAGTTGCAAATCTCAGTTTGCAATTCAATTATTTTTGCAACATGCCATCTAATATTTCCTTTGAGCTTGTTATTGGATTTTGCAAGCTTTTGGGCTTCCTCATGCATTTCTTGGAAAGCATTAATAGCTTGTTCAAGTTCAGAATTTACCTCATCTCGATCACTTAATAGATCATCATCATCTTCATTGATAGTGGAGGTGAGACACATGTTGGCTTCTTCATTTTCAGTTGAAGATTCTGAGGTAGTTGACTCATTATCTTCCCATGCTATGTAGGCTCTTTTAGATTTCCCTTCCTTCCTCATCTTGTTCTCTCCTTGTTGCTTTTTGATAAGTGCCACATTTCAGTCGATTTCATGTTTAAAATAGTGCCACTTATTTTTTATTTATTTCATTTATCTTAGAAATTTCCCTAAAACCTAGTTAAGAAGCACCTTGTACTTGTATTTAAAGTGTTTCGGAAGAATGATTCAATCATGCTTTGTATTTTAATAGGTTCCGTGGAATTCTAAAGCTTCCGGAAAATCAAAGAAAGCAAAGAAGGTGCATACATTAAACATGGGAAGTTCCAACAGCATTCCAGGCCTAAAATCCACAAAAGCCCAAAGGTTTCTTCATGACTAAGACTTAAGCTCGCCCAGGCTAGCCTCCAAGGTGTAATTTGGTCGCCCAGGCGAGCACAAATACCCAGGCACCGCCCTTTAGCTCGCCCAGGCAAGTGGATATAGTTCAAAATGGGCGCCCAGGCGACCCAAGCTACCAGGAGAAGGAATCCTATAAATAGTGGAGGGATTTTTGAAGGAAAAGACCATTCTTCCAGTTCTATTCTCTCCTAGGGCACCAGCTTGCTCCATTTTCTTGTTTTCTTAGTCCTAAGGAAAAGACCGTAGAACTTAGGGAAGTGAGGTGAGCGACTTTTGTAAGGAGATTCTGCCGAAGCGAAGGTCGATGACGTGCTTAATCGGTCAGTCTCTCGAGGAGGTTCTGCCCATGTTCGCTTAAGCTTCTCTAAGGATTGGGTGTACTCTTCTTATCCATATGCTCTTTTAATTATTTATGCATCGTTCTATTTCTTGTTGGTAATTTCATTCTACGCTTAATGCTTGATTCTACTTGATCACTAGGGTCACGAACTTAAATTCCTAAGTGAGACTGGAAAGTAATCTTAGCGTTTGAACTGAATGAAATTACTCGTTACGTTATGTTGCTAGGAATAGGGCATAATGTTTCGATCGCATTCAACACGTGAATATGATCTTAATGCTTGGGTATTTAATTAAGTATGCGAGGAATCGATATTTAGTAAAATATCCATAGGGCTTAATTGCGAGGAATCGAGTTAAGTTTACCTAAACGTGTGCGTCAACAAGAATAGAAAATGCATAGGTAAAATCAATTAAAGGGATAAGCAAGACGAAACCCAATCCTATACTTACTTG
>PYAF01005178.1:70289-82243 GCA_007407185.1 Glycine tomentella
GTTCCTTCATGGGTGATTTCTAACATCTCCCACATCTCCTTGGCACTTGTGCAACGAACGGTTCTGAAAAATTCATCAGAAGATAGAGCAGAGGTTATCATGTTCTTTGCCTTAAAATCATATTGAACAATTCTTTTCTCATCATCATTCATCTCATCCCAATCTTTGGGAATCATGTTGTTATCTACCATCTTAATAGACACTTTAGGCCCTTTCTCAATAGCATTCCATGCTCCTGGATCATTGGATTGGATAAAGATTTTCATTCTATTTTTCCAAAAGCTGAAATGCTCCCCTTCAAACAAAGGAGGTCTGTTTAAGGATGCTCTTTCTTTAAAGGTTATTTGTGAGGTGTTCATTTTGAAAAAAAATACAGTGATCTTGAGTATCTTACAAGACCTAACTCTTGATGCCAATTGTGCAAAATAAGGAACACTCACAATTAACCAAGAGGGGGGGGGGTGAATTGGTTAACCTTGGTAATTTAAAATCTCTTTTATGGAAAACAAGTTTCAAGTCAAAGTTTAATTGCCCTTTGGATCTTTATCACAAAACCAATTGAAGAACTTTATCCAAGATCAATCCAAGATTTGTAATGCTTCAAGAATAACCACACAAAATAGAATTCACAATACACAACAGAATTCTCACAAGAAATAATCAAAACTGCAGAATATAAATCAAGACACAAGATTTATACTGGTTCACCTCAAAACCTATGAGGTTACATCTAGTTTCTTCTACTCAATACTAGAGTAGAGTTCCACTATTGCAACTATTTTCCTTACAAGCCATTACAAGCTTCTCTTCCTCAACCCTAGAAGAAGTTCAGAGATCTAAAACTCTATTAGATCCTTAAAAGCCACACCCATACTGAGAACACTACTCAGCTGTCTTTGGAGAAACCCTATCTCCCTTGGAGAAACACTATCTCCTCTTGCAAGAAATCTCTCTTATAATAGAATCAACAATTACAAAGTTACTACAGAAAACTTCACACCCACAGAGCTAGGAAAGAATTCACCTGATGATCCAAGAATGAAATGCATATGAAAGAAAATCTCAGGTTGAATGCAGACCAATTATGCAGAACAGCTTTCCTAAGCCTTTGTGAAAGAATAGCTTGCTTCACTAACAAGTTTAGTGACCCATGAATGATTCAATGGAAGCAAGACTCAATGAACCCAGAAGAATGCCTTAGTGACTCCTTAGAATGCTCAAAATATCAAAAAGATTTAGTTCAATCTTAATCTCTGTTAATCTCTAATCACAAAAGGCAAGGGCTCTATATATAGTTAAATTCGTAACGAAAATAATCGATTAAGTGCGCTCCCCACGCTCCTGTAATCGATTAAAATAACCTTTGGAGGTTCAGGATTTCAGAAAATGGGTCAAATAATCGATTAACCCAAGGTGTAATCGATTACACCAGACTGAACAAAATTTTCGTTTATATAAAATAATCTATTACATTTTATGGTAATCGATTAAGCTAGAGTAGGCATAAATCTGTTTAGTGTAGAATAATCGATTACAAACCACAGTAATCGATTAAGCCAGTGTGAGTGCAAAACATGATTTGAACTATATAATCGATTACAATAAGTGGTAATCGATTATGCCAGAGTGACTATATTTTCCAACTAAGCAAGTAATCGATTACGATATCATAGTAATCGATCAAAGCAGTCACAAGTCCAAATCCTAAGTATGTTGTGTTTCATGTAATCGATTAATCCGATGCAATAATTGATTAAAGTGTTCATGTTTGATTTTCCAGAAAGCCTATGAACAAAATAATCGATTCACTTAAGGCAGTAATCGATTACAGCAGTAATAGGATATTTTTCAAAAATACTTGGCTTTTTCTTAAGTTTCAAATCAATTACTTAAAATCTATATGATGCAATGCTTGTATGATATATGAATGATATGTATTCAAAGCTTGGATCACCATAGTGCTTTCTTTCCTTTTACATTAAATCACAAGCATCAATTTTCATTCCTTGAGCCATGTTGAAAGCCAAAATATCCAAGTCTTCATGTGCTTGATTCTTCAAGATCTTCATGTAGCTCCCCCTCAAACTAACAGATTCTGCGCGATTATTGCCAGGATTCTATCAGTGGGTCCTGGGTTCGAATTCTTAGTGCGATCAACATGGATGGTCACGCTGGTAGCTCCAGCTGGGCGTTTTGCTCTGTTTTTCTGGGTTTTCCTTTGTTTTTATGGGCAAATACGAAGCTAATGCAGCAACCACAAGCACATAATCATGTAACAAGCATAGTTGTGCAACAAAACGTAAAAATGCAAGAATTAAAACTACTTCTATGAACTAATTGCAATGAATTAAAGCTAGCACCCAATGAACAGTGTCTCCGGCAACGGCGCCAGTTTTGATATTACGTTGTCGAGACGCATCAAAAACAATTTAACTAAGCTAATTCTGTAGCACATGGTTAACCTAGGTCAACTCAGAGACACGATCAATATGGTTCTAGCTTCAAATCATTGGTAATAATAAGGGGGAATTTTGTCGAACAGTTGGTATGCGCAAAGTAAAACATGTAAGAACAAACTAAAATTAAAGAACAATGCAGAAAATAACAAGATTATCAAGGAGTAAAGTAAAACAGATTAAAGAGCATCAATACAATTCACCAAATCAAGCTATTCGAACCATCATCATTCTCATAAATTGATTCTATCATGAACATTCATTCAATCTCAATAGAAGCAGTTCAATCGACTCTACTCCTAAATTAATTGAAACCACAACCCTAACTGAAATATCATTCAATTAATCTTGTGATTATCATTCAAAATTAGGACATGAATCCATAATCCTAACTCGCTTTCAATCCTAAATGCATTCATAATCATGAAAACATAATAGAAATTGAAGAAGAAGGTGAACATTCAAATAGAATTCGAAATACCAAACCGGAACTCCAATTCTTCTCTTGCTTGAGTTGGATCCTTGGATTGATTGATGATTTATCCTTCCATGATGATCACCAAGGAAAACCCCATGATTAAGTGCAGAAAAATGGAAATGAAGAAGATGAAGAACAAATGAGAGAAAATGAAGAACAAGCTTTTGGTTCTAAAAACTAAATAAAAGAAATATAAAACTTGTTTATTGAATTGTAAAAGTGTTGTCCAAGTTTCACTAAAGTCACTAATATATACAGTGACTAAGTTCTAAAAATAGAATGGGTCATAAACAAACCCAACAATCTAATAATTTACTATTTACACCAACAAAATTAAAACTCGCAGCCAAGTTACAAGTGCAGAGGTTCTGATTTCGAAGCTTAAAATGACCCTCCAAATGATAGAATTGGCCTTGGACTATTTCTAGAAAACTTGTAGATCTTTTCGTTATCTTTCCAGGGACTCCCAGAATGCTCCATTTAGAGTTCTGTAGCACTCTATAGGTCATGTACAAGTCAGATATGTCAAGTGAGCAAAAATCTGAAAATACACAATAATTAGCAATTAAGCCCACTTACTTGCCTAAGGCTAAAACTGAATTGAAATGGAAAAATAAAAATCCAAAAGAGTTCAAATAAGCTAAGTATGATAGACAAAAATTTAACTAAAAGTACTCTATCACAAACCTGGACACATTAAATCTGAATGTCCAATCTCAAATGGCATGTCACCAAATGATGTATGGCTATGATGTATCTTTGATGTATAGCTAAATCCATAGCCATTAGTTTTCCTAAATCTACCTTGCAATGAAACCCAATCTTCAAGCAAACTTCAAGAACTCTAAATTCTGCACTTTCACAAGAATTTAGGGTTGTTTTTAAGCTTTTTAATTCAGCAATGGAAGATGGAAGAAAGGTTAGGGATGAAGATGAATGGCACCATGGAAAAGCTTTCCAATAAGCCTAGGAAGAATCACCACAATAGCATTGAGAAGCCATTGATAAGACTCAAGAAGATTACACAAGAACAAGAGAGAAACTCTCACAACAATTTTCAGAATTGTATTAATGAACCAAAGTTAGTTACATTCAGTTTTGGCACCTTATAAAAGCCATGAAATTACAAGCTAAATGTCACTAAATGTAAGGAAAATGCAAATTGAAATGAAGCTTGAAGTGCAAGCTTCCTTAAAGTGAGCCTTGGCTGTTCAACATGCGCAATACAGTTTCAACGTTGAAGTAATCGATTAATTTGCACTTGTAATCAATTAAAACAGAGTTATTTACAATTTGCAGGCTCATGTAATTGATTACAGATGTCTTGTAATCGATTAAAACAGACTAGTCTTGTTTCTATGTGAAACTGAATTTCTAGTAATGGATTACAGACCAAGGTAATCGATTAAAACAGATGGAAACTGAATTTCTTCTAACAAGTGCTAGAATTTATTGAATTAATTTGGACTTGAGACATCAAAATCAAGCTCTTCTAATCCTTGAGTTGGTGTGCATCTTCAAGCTTGTCCAAGTTAGCTTGAATGCAATCTTGAAGTGCTTGAGTCCTTGCTCTTATCATTGGTCCTTTAAAGCTCACCAAAGGAAGTGCTTCAAGCTCTCCTTCTAGACCTTTAGCTTGCCATGGACCTCCATCATCCCCTCCTTCTTGTAAAGAACTTGTCCTCAACTTTGCCTCCTCACTTGTACCTACATCATACAAAGAAAGATCACAAACATTGAAAGTATTACTCACACCATACTTACTAGGTAAGTCAAGTTTGCAAGCATTGTTGTTGATCCTCTCTAAAATCTTGAAAGGTCCATCTCCTCTAGGTTGGAGTTTGGATTTTCTTTCAGAAGGAAATCTATCCTTCCTTAAATGAAGCCACACTAAATCTCCTTCATTAAAGATCACTTACTTCTTGTGCTTATTAGCTTGCTTTGCATATTGTTCAATTTTCCTCTCCACATGTGCTTTCACTTGTTCATGCATTTTCCTAACGTAAGAAGCTTTAGACAAAGCATCATGATTAATCATAGAAAGTGTTAGATAATGACAATAAATCAAGAGGAGTTAAAGGATTAAAGCCATAAACAATTTCAAAAGGAGACAAGGAAGTAGTCTTGTGAACTACTCTATTGTAAGCAAACTCAATGTGAGGTAGACACTATAAACAAGAATGTTATCAAAGTACACTACCACAAATTTGCCTATAAAGTGTCTAAGAACATGAATCATAAGTCTCATAAAGGTACTAGGTGCATTAGTCAAACCAAAAGGCATAACTAACCATTTATAAAGCCCAAATTTTGTTTTGAAAGCCGTTTTCCATTCATCCCCTTCCCTCATGCAATTCATCTAAAAGATCACTAAGTCTAGGGATGGGATGTCTATACCTTATGGTGATGTTATTGATTGTTTTTACATGCATCAAATGATCATTTAAATTAGCACTATAAACAAGAATGTTATCAAAGTACACTACCACAAATTTGCCTATAAAGTGTCTAAGAACATGATTCATAAGTCTCATAAAGGTACTAGGTGCATTAGTCAAACCAAAAGGCATAACTAACCATTCATAAAGCCCAAATTTTGTTTTGAAAGCCGTTTTCCATTCATCCCCTTCCCTCATGCAATTCATCTAGAAGATCATTAAGTCTAGGGATGGGATGTCTATACCTTATGGTGATGTTATTGATTGTTTTTACATGCATCAAATGATCATTTAAATTAGCACTATAAACAAGAAGGTTATCAAAGTACACTACCACAAATTTGCCTATAAAGTGTCTAAGAACATGATTCATAAGTCTCATAAAGGTACTAGGTGCATTAGTCAAACCAAAAGGCATAACTAACCATTCATAAAGCCCAAATTTTGTTTTGAAAGCCATTTTCCATTCATCCCCTTCCCTCATGCAATTCATCTAAAAGATCATTAAGTCTAGGGATGGGATGTCTATACCTTATGGTGATGTTATTGATTGTTTTTACATGCATCAAATGATCATTTAAATTAGCATTATAAACAAGAATGTTATCAAAGTACACTACCACAAATTTGCCTATAAAGTGTCTAAGAACATGAATCATAAGTCTCATAAAGGTACTAGGTGCATTAGTCAAACCAAAAGGCATAACTAACCATTTATAAAGCCCAAATTTTGTTTTGAAAGCCGTTTTCCATTCATGCCCTTCCCTCATGCAATTCATCTAAAAGATTATTAAGTCTAGGGGATGGGATGTCTATACCTTATGGTGATGTTATTGATTGTTTTTACATGCATCAAATGATCATTTAAATTAGCACTATAAACAAGAATGTTATCAAAGTACACTGCCACAAATTTGCCCATAAAGTGTCTAAGAACATGATTCATAAGTCTCATATAGGTACTAGGTGCATTAGTCAAACCAAAAGGCATAACTAACCATTCATAAAGCCCAAATTTTGTTTTGAAAGCCGTTTTCCATTCATCCCCTTCCCTCATGCAATTCATCTAAAAGATTATTAAGTCTAGGGATAGGATGTCTATACCTTATGGTGATGTTATTGATTGCCCTACAATCCGTACACATTCTCCAAGTTCCCTCCTTCTTAGGCACAAGAATAATAGGCATAGCACAAGGGCTCATGCTCTCACGGATCCACCCTTTTTCAAGTAGCTTCTCCACTTGTGTTTGTATCTCTTTTGCTTCCATATAAGCTGGCCCATTAGGGAGTGAACAACCTGGAATCAAATCAATTTGATGTTCTATGCCTCTAATAGGAGGCAAGCCATTAGGAACTTCTTTTGGAAAAACATCTTGATATTCTTCCAAAAGGAATTACATAGCTTTGGGCAATTTTCACCTTCTTTTTCAATATGTAAACAAAGAGAGTTAGGAAGCATATAATAAAGAGGTTGTTGTGCCAATAACACTCTCTTGACTTGCTTTTCACTCAAGAACAAACTCTCTTTAATCTCGAATTTTTTTGCTATCATTTTCTTTCTCTTTCTTTTTCTTCTCACTAGTTTTTCTCTTTGGTAGCTCACTTTTCTTCTCTTTTTTAGGTGCAGTATTATTTTTAACTCCTCAATTCTCTTTTCTTTCATCTTAATTTGATCCTCACACACTTGTCTAGGAGTCAAAGGCCTCAAAATAATTTTCTTGCCTAGGTGCTCAAACTCAAAAGTGTTCTCCATACCATTGTGTATCACTTTTCTATCATATTGCCATGGTCCACCGAGAAGGATATGACCAGCCTCCATGGGAACAATATTACAAAGAACATTATCATGATAAACATTAATAGAAAAAGGAATGAGCACTTGAGAATTTACCACCACTTCTCCACTCTCACTAAGCCATTGTAGCTTGTATGGCTTTGGATGCTTTGTGGTTGGCAAGTGTAATTTCTCCACAAGTCTTGTACTAGCCACATTGGTGCAGCTCCCACCATCAATGATAAGTGAGCATACCTTGTCTTTAACCAAGCACCTTGTGTGAAAAATATTTTATCTTTGAGTCTCCTCTTTTTCTAGGCAAAAATTGCTCAACATTCTCCTTACCATCAAGAGATCACCATCTTCGGCCTCCACTAGTGTGAGTTCTTTTTCTTCTTCACTTGAAGAACTAGTTGAGTCACTTGAAGTCTCACTCCTTATGCCTCCATCCTCAAGCAAAATCATAGTTCTCTTGTTGGGACATTGGGAAGTAATGTGACCCTTACCAAGGCACTTAAAACACTTCATATTGCTTGATCTTTTTGGAGCTGGATTCCCAATTTTTTTGTTTGCGATCTCCACCTTTTCTTCTTTATTTTTCTTATGATAAACCTCCCTTTTAGGCTTGTCCTTCCAGCTGGAAGTTGCAGCCCCATTAGTCTTGGAAAAGGAAGTTTTTCTCCTTTTTAGTTGTTGCTCCACCTTTTGAGCTTTGTGGACTAGCTCCTTAATTGTAGCATAAGAATGTAGCTCCATCACATCTTGAATTTTTCTATTCAAGCCATGAAGGAATATAGCCATTGTTGCTTCTTGGCTCTCCACAATTTCAGACTTTATCATCATCAATTTCATTTCTTTATAGTATTCATCAACACTTTTGTAGCCTTAGAAATGTCTTTGGAGCTTATTGTGGACTTCCCTTGCATAATAATGAAAGATAGGCCATGAAGCCTGAAGGCATGTGAGAAAAACAAAATTTTTCAAGCGGAAACACCTATACCACACAAGAATCATTCTTTAGGACATAGATGTTACCTTGTTTATATTCGAAACTTGATGATCAAGGATACGCTTGAAGATACAAGCCCTCTAATGTTGATCCACACCACTTCTTGTCAAGATTCAAGAACATTTCTTGAAGACCATCAACAAACACCAAAGGAGGCAGGCTAGGCGCACCAATGGAGAGGAAGAAGGTTAGGTTTCAAAGTGTTTTTTACTTATCTAAGAGACTCACCAATAGATGGTATTGGTGGCTGAATTTTCTGTCAAAACTCACACAGCAGGGCATGTGAAAATAGAGGAAGGTAGATAGTGTGGAAAATAAGAAACACTCACACTTAACCAAGAGGGGGGGTGAATTGGTTAACCATGGTAAAATAAAATTTTCTTTTAACAATATCAAAGTTTGAAATCAGAGTTAAATGCCCTTTGGATCTTTATCACAAAACCAATTGAAAACTTTATCCAAAATCAATTGAAAGCTTTATCCAAAATCAATCCAAGATTTGTTATGCCTAAAGAGTAAACTTTCAAAGAAGATTTCACAACACACAAGATATAATTCACACAGGATATGATGTAAAATGCAGAATATAAATCAAGAGACAAGATTTATACTGGTTCACCTCAAAACCTATGAGGCTACATCCAGTTTCTTCCACTCAACACTAGAGTAGAGTTCCACTATTGCAATTATGTTTCTTACAAGCAATTACAAGCTTCTCTTCCTCAACCCTAGAGGAAGTTCAAAGATCTAAAACCCTATTAGATCCTTAGAAGTCAAACCCACACTGAGAAACCTACTCAGCAGACCTTGGAGATACCCTATCTCCCTTGGAGAAACACTATCTCCTCTTGCAAGAAAAACTAAATACAGTAGAATCAACAAAATACAAAGTTACTGCAGAAAACTTAATACCCACAAAGAACCAGGAAAGAATTCACCTGATGATCCAAGATTGAAATGCATATGAATGACAAAACCCATGTTGAATGCAAGACAAATATGCAGAACAACTTTCCTAGACCTTTGTGAAAAAGTAGATTGCTTCACTAACAAGATTAGTAACCTATGAATGGCTTAATGGAAGCAAAGCTCAAATAACTCAGAAGAATGCCTTATTGATTCCTTAGAAAAGCTCAGAACATCGAAAAGTTTTAAGATCAATCTCAATCTCTGTTATTTTCAATCACAAAAGGCAAGGGTTATATATATAGTTATTTTCGTAACGAAAATAATCGATTAAGAACGCTCCAGACGCTCTTGTAATCGATTAAACCGTTCATTGAAGGCATTCTCTTGTTCGCTCTCCCACTTAATTACCACATTTTTCTTAACAATGTCATTCAAAGGAGATTCTATGGTGTTAAACTCTGACAAATCTCCTATAAAAACTAGCCAACCCATGAAAACTCCTCACATCACTCGCATTTTTGGGTGTTGGCCAATCTCTAATAGCCTTGATTTTCTCATCATCCACTTGGACTCCCTTAGCACTCATAACAAAACCTAAAAACACTACTTGATTGGTGCAAAATGTGCATTTATCCCTATTAGCAAACAAGTTTTCATGTCTAAGCACTTCTAAGACACTCCTAACATGGTAAAAGTGGTCATCCATTGTTAAACTATAAATTATGATATCATCAAAGTAAACAACCACAAATTTGCCAATAAAGTGCCTCAAAACATGGTTCATGAGTCTCATGAAAGTGCTTGGTGCATTGGTTAAGCCAAAAGGCATGACCAACCACTCATAAAGTCCAAACTTAGTTTTGAAAGCGGTTTTCCATTCATCACCTCTCATTCTAATTTGATGGTAACCACTTTTCAAATCTATTTTGGAGAAAACACAAGAACCATGAAGTTCATCCAACATATCATCAAGTCTAGGGATATGATGTCTATACATCACGGTCATGTTGTTGATGGGTCTACAATCCGTGCACATCCTCCATTTGCCATCTTTCTTGGGAACTAGGATAATCGGCATTGCACATGGGCTCAAGCTTTCCTTCATCCATCCTTTTTGCATCAACCCTTCAACTTGATTTTGAATCTTCTTGGTCTCTTCCAGATTACTCCTATAAGCCGTCCTATTAGGAAGTGAAGCTCCCGGAACAAGATCAATTTGATGCTCAATTCCTTTTAAAGGAGGCAAGCCATGGGGCATCTTGTGGAAAGACATCCTCAAACTCCTTTAAAAGTGTATCAAAACCTTGAGACAAATCAAGGGCACTAGAAGACAAGCACACATAATTGGGAATGAGTAAATACATTTGTTGTCTAGCTAGCATCACTCTTTTAACCTCCTTAGGTTTGATGAATAAACTTTCTTTTATTTCTAATTTTTTTCACTCTTTTTGTCTGTCTTCTTCTTTTGTTCTTTCTTTTCACTCTTTTTGCCATCTTTTTCTTTTTGGCTTTTCTCTCTCAAAGGACTCTTTTCTTCTTTGATTTTCTTTTCTTTTTCTCTTTTCAATCTCATCTTTATTTGATCCACACACACCTCACTTGAAGACAAAGGTGAGAGAATTACCTTTTTACCTTTATGCAAAAAAGAATAACAATTTGTGACCCCATTGTGTACAACATCTCAAAGCCATTATGGACGTGATTAAAGTCATAACAGCCATATTTTTTCAAATTCTCAACTGCCCACTAGCTTGAAGTAGCCTATAAATTGAAGCTTTGTGAAATTGGTACCTCACAACCAAACACACCCTGTTTTCTTATCTTCTCTGAAACTCTCTAAATCCCAGTGTCTATCTTGATCCTTTGTGTTCTCTATTCGTATCTCTTGTACCCTCATAATGTCTACATCCAAAAGAGTCGAGAAATCCAAAAGAAAAGTTGATGCTCAGCCTTCTAATCCTGTAGTTTATGAGCTTGACCATTGGTTCACAAATGAAGCAAATAGGATGAACTATATGCAGTTTAACGCAACCAAACTTCTTTGTCCACCCAAATTCCTAAATCCTGCTTGGTTTATTCAAGAAGGATTTAACTTTCCTCACCTTCTAGAGCAACAAGGCTTAACCAAGTTTTCAAATGAAAGGGACATTTTACCCTGACTTGGTTAAGGTCTTCTATACCTGTTCCAAAATCACTATGCATGGAACTATCCTCACTCAAGTAAATGGTGTTGCCATGGAGATTACACCAGAAATTTGGCAAGAGGTAGGTGGTATTACCTTTGATGGTGAACTAAGATTCGAAGAAGAAGCTGAAGGTTATAACAAAATTGAAACTTATAGGAGCATGCTTATTGATCCTCATATGAATGTAAGATTAAGGTTAAGCACAGGCCCTATGACTCATGAGGACAGATTGCTACACTACATCATCACCTACATTCTTACTCCAAGGACTTCAGATCATGCTCAAGCTACGGATGATGATCTTCAAGTTGTGTATGGACTGAAGAAGGGGATAAAGCTTAATTGGATTATGATTATTCAAGAAGTTATGCAGAAATCTAAAAGGCTAGTAAGCTATCCTTTTCCTTATGCTGTTTTGGTATCTAGATTCATTGACTATTTGCAAGTTGATGTATCAAATGAAGTCATGGATGACACCAATGCAAGCAACAGTCAAATTAAGGAAAAGTGTAACACCCCAATATTTTTATATACGTGTTAAATGTGTAATTTAGGAAATGTTTTAGATCAATTAGTAATATGTGATTAAAGGATTTTTTTTACCTAGAATAGAGATTAGAAAAATTTCAATACAATACTCCTAGGTAATAAATTACTAATAGGTGACAAGAAAATCTAGAATAGAATTTCTAGGAACTTTACTA
>PYAF01005179.1:0-11412 GCA_007407185.1 Glycine tomentella
CTCACGCGACCCGCGCGCGATACCACGCGAGTCGCGTGGACTGGCAGAATAGAATGGCGCGTATCGCGTGGAATGTGAAGTGCCTCGCGTGGATTGGCAGAACTGAAATGGCTTAAACCTGGAGGTTCCCACGCGACTCACTTGAATAATGGCGCGACACGCGTGATCTTCTCTGGTCTTCCAAGTGACCCGCGTGGATATTGGCGCGACACGCGTGACACTCCAGAACTTGCTTCATTTATTATTTATTCTCCTCTTTTGACCTGAAATTGCACAATTGGTATTGAAATTAGATTTAAACAATAAAATACTAAACTCAACTAATTCTAAGCTATTTACCTAAGTATTTAATCAAATTCTAATCTAAAACTAGACTAAAAACAAGATGTGTTTGCAACACATCACATTACAAGCTATGTACCAGCTATGTACCAGTTCGTTATTTACTTTTTCTTGACGACTTTGAGCGCACCGGTACATTTAGTTGGGGATCAGCTGTTCTTGCATCCCTGTATAGGGAGTTATGCAATGCCACACGTGCATCTCGTCGTGAGATGGGGCGATGTACACTGTTGCTGCAGTTGTGGGCGTAGACCAGATTCCCATCCATCTCTCCGCCTCTTCCGACGATTAACGATGAAGACGTATTACATCATGAGATTTACGGCAACAGGTAGTGCAATTGTCTTGCAAAATTAATAATGGGGAGTTGATGTTGTTGTTTCTAATACTATGCTTGTTATATGTTTAATGTGTATACGACGCGTCAATCTAGATACGGCCATATACGCAGATATCGCCATTATTTGGATGTAATGCGTAGGAGACAGATTTGGTGGAGGCCATATGATATTGTGGACTCAGTTCATCCACCAGATGTGGACATGGCGAGACGCTAGATGGCCGTGTGTCCATTGATTTGTTACCAGATTGTAGTATATCAGCAGGCGGACCGTGTTCTGCAGCAGTTTGGGTTTGACCAGCCAATCCCAACTGAGCCGATTAACTGCAGCGAGCTGCTTACCATCAGTATAACCGGCAAGAGTGAAGTTGATTGGTGGGAGCGACATGCGTTTTATATCTTATAGTGGGTAGACAGGGATGCCCTTGTCCCGCAGAATGTCACTTCTATGAGGCTCGATGGTTATTTGTCTGTCAACAGTCAGTACATGCAGTGGTACTACTCTATGACACGACGATGGATGACTCGTCAAGCTGCTGTTAATGCCCATGTGGTTAGTATATTTTTATTTTTGTTATTGTATCCTAATTTTTATGTAATTTTGTGCATACAAACTAATTTGTTATTTTCAGACTGATCGTGCTGAGACTATTGTGCATATGGCGTCGCCGGAGTCAGAGTCGCAGGGAGCATTCAACATGCGGCGCAGGTGTATGACGAGGATGTTCGTCTCCTTGCTACATGTGACGACTTGGACAGGGTCACAGATCCTGGCGATCTTGCACCTCCTGCTGTTCACCTCCAGACTACGGCTCCGTCGCCGGTGGTGTGTACTAATCGTCGCGCCCGTCACGAGGGTTTACCACTTCATCAGGTGACCCCTACTGTTGCTGACAGACCTGTCATTGTACTTGCGATGCCTCCTTGTCCACCAGGGACTTTCTACGCACCAGGTTACCCACCCGGACCATCACAACAGTATTTCTGGCCCCCACACTTTGTAGCCGGATCCTCTAGCAGTACACCAAACCCATTTCCTCCTTCTCAATACCCCTCATGGTTTACATTTCCCTCGTATCCCATGTATGGAGCTGGGCCTAGTTCGCAAGCCCCATCGGGCTACACACCTATGTATAGGCCTGACCAGGCGACATTCGAAGCAGAGCCCGTATTTGCCACTCCCATTGCGCATTCCACTCATCAGATGCAGACCCATCATCAACTACTCCTTTGGATGAGGTTTTAGCAGCGGCGATGCAGGGGATGATCAGACCGGTGCAGATGACGATGACGAAGACCCTGCCCCACTGATTAGGAGAAATCCAGTGAGGGGTGATGTGTTGCAAACACATCATAGTTTTAGTATAGTTTTAGGTTATTAATGAGTCAAATAAATAGAAATTAAGCTAGATTTAGTTAAGCTTAGTGTTTTAATTGTCTTAAGCTAATTTAATACCAGTTATGCAATTTCAGGCTAAATTAGATGAAAACTCAAGTAAAAGAAGAGAGAAAACAAGGACTGGAGTCACGCGGATAGCGTGGAAGGACAGTATGTATGGCGCCATATCTGCGCCATTAGCGTCGGGATCTCAAAGGATAAGCATATTTCTCTCAGCCAGGTGATGAGTCACTATTTATCACTAGTTACTCATCTTTCTGTACTCATTTTAATCCCTAACTTGTGCTTAATTGTTTATATTTTGCATTGTTTCTCATTTAGGATTTAATTAGAACAATAATTCAGATTGTAATTAATTTGGATTATTTTAAGTTTAATTATTCCAATTTTTATTTTCAGGGCAGATTAATAATTAAATGAGCTTGGAATTAATTTTTGGACTTGAAGATTGGGATGCCGCGTCAGCATTATTTTCAGAGCATTTTATTTCCGTTTTATTTTATTTTCGTTTTGGGCCAAAATTGTTAGGAAAAGCCCATTTTCGTTTAGGTCAGTCACTCTATATATTTGGGAAACTGTGTCCATGCAGAGACACCAGCCAACAATACAATTTTCGTTCAGTTTTTAGGGTTTTAGAATATTCTCGTTTTCTGCTTTCTCTTTAGGTTTTTTTTCGTTTCCTGTTTTCGTTTTCTGTTTAAATTACAGTTGCGTTTTAATTCCAGTGACTAATTTTGTTTCTGTTTCAAGTCTCAATTTCGAATTCGTTTTCTGTTTATTTCGTTCAGTACGTTCTGTTGCTATTTTCGTTTTTAGTATTTAGGTTTTCATCATGTTCAGTTTCGTTCCAATTTACGTTTCTGTTTTTATTTTCGAATTAATGGAAGGCTAAATCCTAGGGTTGGATCCTAGGACAGATTGCAGACCTTTAATGGAGGTTCTCTGTTCTTGTTGAAAATTCGTTTTCTGCTTGATTCTTCTTTGTTGGGTTCTGTTCTGTATTTTTCGAATTAGAGTCATGCTTGATGATTCTGAGGTTGATTAATTCAGAAATCTCAGTTTGCTTAATCCTGAGAAACTATGCCTGACGAGGTTCATGTTTGCTTAATTCGTGTAATGACGTTTAGGTTAATCTTCGCTTAGTAGATTAATCTGGACTGATAAGGATTAATCAGGACAGTTTATCTTTCGTGAACCGAGGATATTAGAGGCGCAATCTGTTCTAAGGTCTGACTATTTTAATCATTGCAATTAATTTTGTGTTTCTGTTTTATTTTATATAATATTGCATTCTGTCAAAAAAAACCCCCTGCACGTTTCAATCCCTTAAACATCGACAATTGATCCTTGAGAGACGACCTAGGAGTCATTACCTGGTTACTGCATTTATTTGCATTAATTTGACGGAGTACGACCTCGCGATCAAATTTTGGCGCAGTTGCCGGGGATCATCAGTTTTGTTTAAGGGTTTTGTTTTTTGTGTGCGTGTGTTTTTGTTTTGTGTTCTGTTAGTACTGGAAAAAAATAAAAAAATAAAAAAAAATAAAAAAAAAAAAAAATTCGAATTAGGTCACCCATACCAGTTTGCTATATCAGTTCTTATTTTTTTGGTGTGCAGGACCAGTTAGTGCCTTCAGCAAGCAAACCGCGCATACCAGGAAGCTGCAGCCGCAAGGAATAGTAGTGAACAATACTAGGTTTTCTGAATTAGTTGTGATTTTTTGTTTTCATAGCTAGGCTTGTTATTTTTTCGTGATTTTTTGTGTGGTAATTTCTTTTAGCCTATATTTGTGTGGAAAAATACCAAAAGCACTTAAAGTATTCCAGATTCTGAGATACAAAAATTTGGGAAGCCAATTTTTGTGAAAACTTGAAACTGCTATAACTTTTGATCCGACCGTTAGAATTTGACGTATTATATATGCTTTTGGGGTAGAAAAAAAAGATCTAGCCAACCCAGGCCATGCTACCTCTTGGCGACTGTTGGATTTTCCAAAAAAGGTCATTTTCTATTTTATTTTTATTTTTGAAGTTTTATTTCCCTATTTTTCTAATTTTTCTTAATCTGGTTTATATAGTTAGCCTTTGAATTTTGCTTTGAAATTTGGTGTGCTGTCTTTTCATGATTTTAGGGTGTTGCTCACAAAAATTTAGCCCATTTGGACTTCGTTTGAGTATAGCTCTAGTTTTACCTCTCTTTATGCTTGTATGCCAATTGCTTGATATTATGTTGCATATAATGCATGACTAGAGGCAATCCAGGAGACTTACAACCCTTTGATCCTGAGATAGATAGAACCTACCATAGATTAATTAGGCATTCTAGGCAATTTTCATTAGATTCTATATCATTAGATAATATTAGCTTGCATTCTGTTTCTGAGCATTCTGTGCATACAAATTCTGATTTTTCTGAGAATAATATGGCTCAACCTCCACCTCGTGAGAGGACTCTTAGGGAGCTGGCTGCACCTGAGTTTACCTATGAAATCTTGTGCATTCAGTATTCTGATGAGGATGTTCCATATGTTCTCAAAACTGGACTAATACATTTGCTGCCTAAGTTTCATGGTCTTACAGGAGAGTGTCCGCATAAACATCTGAAGGAATTCCATATAGTCTGTTCAACAATGAAACCTCCAGATGTCCCTAAAGACCAGATTTTCTTAAAGGCATTTCCACATTCATTAGAAGGAGTGGCAAAGGACTGGCTATATTACCTTGCTCCCAAATCCATCACTGGTTGGGATGATCTTAAGAGAATGTTCCTGGAAAAATTTTTCCCTGCATCTAGGACCACGGCCATTAGAAAAGATATTTCTGGAATCAAGCAGCTTGGTGGAGAAAGCTTATATGAGTACTGGGAGAGATTTAAAAAGTTGTGTGCAAGCTGTCCACACCATCAGATTTCTGAGCAGCTCCTTCTCCAATATTTTTATGAAGGACTTAACAGCACGGAGAGGAGTATGATTGATGATGCTAGTGGTGGAGCACTTGGTGATATGACTTTCGTAGAAGCTAGGCATTTAATAGAGAAGATGGCTTCTAACTCCCAGCAGTTCAGTGCAAGGAATGATGCTATTGTTATTCGTGGAGTTCATGATGTAGCTGCTAATTCTAATTCTTCTTCAGCTACGAAATTAGAGGGCAAATTAGATGCTTTGGTGAATTTTGTGACTCAACTTGCTGTTAACCAGAAATCTGCCCCTGTTGCCAGAGTTTGTGGTGTCTGCACTTCCAATGATCATTATACTGATGCATGTCCTTCTCTGCAGCAACCTGTTGGCCCCGATGCTCCTCAAGCTTATTCTGCAAATATCTATAACAATAGGCCTCAACAACAGCAGCAGAATTATGATCTGTCCAGTAACAGATATAATCCAGGGTGGAGAAATCATCCAAATCATAGATGGTCAAACAACCAGCAACAGCAACAGCCTCCATTACCACCATTTCAAGGTTCTACTGGCCCAACCAGACCTTATGTGCCTCCACCAGTCCAACAGGAGCAGTACCAGAGACAACAAAATGATATACCTGTACCACCAGCCCCTCAACCTTCTACTTTTGAACCTTCACTGGAGGAGCTAGTGAGACAGATGACCCTTCAAAATTTGCAATTCCAGTAAGAGACCAGAGCTTCCATCCAGAGTTTGACTAATCAGATGGGGCAGATGGCTACTCAGCTTAATCAGGCACAGTCACAAAATTCAGATAGACTTCCTTCTCAGACTGTGCAGAATCCGAAAAATGTGAGTGCCATCACATTGAGGTCGGGAAAACAGATTGATATACCTACTGCAGTAACCCCACCTCCATCTATACCAGTTTCAGTTCCTACATCAATCCCTGCATCTGTACCAGTACATGAGCAAAATGAAGATTCAATTGGTACTCGAAAAATTCATGCAGATGGACCTTCTTCTAGCACCAGTTCTGATGTGCAGCAGCAACAGTCTCCCATCCCTCTTCCATTTCCTCCTAGATCGATTCCAAACAAAAAGATGGAAGAGGTGGATAAGGAAATATTGGAGATTTTCAAGAAAGTAGAAGTCAACATACCTCTGCTGGATGCCATCAAGCACATTCCGAAGTATGCCAAATTCTTGAAAGAGTTGTGCACTAATAAGAGGAAGAGGAAGATGACAGGAATTGAGAGAGTCAGCATGGGCAGAAATGTGTCTTCTATGACAGGTAATTCTGTTCCAAACATGCCTGAAAAATGTGAGGATCCAGGTACTTTCAGCATACCCTGTGTTATTGGTAGTAATAAAGTTGACAAAGCCATGCTTGATTTAGGTGCCTCTATAAATGTTATGCCTCTGTCCATTTTTAAATCTATGTCTCTTGGTCCTTTGCAACCTACTGGTGTAGTGATACAGTTGGCAAATAGGAGTGTTGCCTACCCTAAAGGTTTCATTGAGGATGTTTCAGTTAGGGTCGGTGAACTGATTTTTCCTGCTTATTTTTATGTGCTTGATATGGAGGAGGGATTCTCCCATGGTTCTGTTCCACTCATTTTAGGCAGACCATTTATGAAAACAGCCCGAACTAAGATTGATGTGTATGCTGGTACATTGTCTATGGAATTTGGTGATATTGTTGTCCATTTTAATATTCTTAATGCCATGAAACATCCATCTGAAAATCATTCTGTTTTTCGTGCTGAGATTCTTGATGATGTTGTTGATGAGTATGTTTCTGACTTTTATTCTTCCCATGAGACCAAACAATGTTTTCTATCTAATCTTTACAATTCTCTTGCATGCATGGAATCTGAATCTGAATATGAATCTGACAATGAGTCTAATTTTGATTTTCAATCTGAATATGTGTCCCATTTTAATGCACATTCTGAAATTAATTCTGATGTATTGGGTGTACCTCTAGATATAAATTCTTTAGAGTAAGAATGCACTAACCATGTTTCAGGAAGTCCACAAGAATCTAACTTGCAGGTTGAGGTACAAGTTGTGGAACCCATTATTCTTCCCTCTTTGGTTCCTCCCTCTGATCAGCCCAACACCATTCCAGAATTAAAACCTTTACCGAAGAACCTCAAGTATGCCTACTTGGAGAGTGATGAGAAATTGCCAGTGATCATTTCCAATTCCCTTGATGCTGATCAAGAGGACAAGTTATTGCAAGTTCTGAAAAAGCATAAGAAAGCCATCGGATGGACCCTGGCAGTCATATCTTGTATTAGCCCATCCACTTGCATGCATAGAATATCATTGGAGGATGGAGCTAAACCAGTGAGACAGCCACAGAGGAGACTCAACCCGATAATTCTGGATGTAGTCAAGAAAGAGGTGACCAAGCTTCTTCAGGCTGGGATCATTTATCCTATTTCTGACAGTCAGTGGGTGAGTCCAGTCCAGGTGGTTCCAAAGAAGACAGGCCTCACTGTTGTAAAGAATGACAAGGATGAGCTTATCCCAACCAGAGTGCAAAACAGTTGGAGAGTCTGTATCGACTACCGAAGGCTGAATCAAGCAACACGGAAAGATCATTTTCCGCTGCCATTCATTGACCAGATGCTTAAGCGTCTGTGATGAGTCATTATTTATCACTATTTACTCATCTTTCTGTACTCATTTTAATCCCTAACGTGTGCTTAATTGTTATATTTTGCATTATTTCTCATTTACGACTTAATTAGACCGATAATTCAGATTTTAATTAATTTGGATTATTTTAAGTTTAATTATCCTAATTTTTATTTTCAGGGCAGATTAATAATTAATTGGGCTTGGAATTAATTTTTGGACTTGAGGATTGAAGTGCCACGTCAGCAATTAATTTCCACATCAGCATTTTATTTTGTTTTATTTTATTTTAGTGATTTTCTGGGCCAAAATTGTTAGGAAAGCCCATTTTTTTTCGTTTGGTGAGACAGTCACTATATTTGGGAAACTGTGCCCATGCAGTGAACAGACAACACTATTTCGTTTTAGGGTTTTTTAGAATTTTTTGGTTTCTGCTTCTTCTCTGTTATGAGTTATTTTCGTTTTCTGCTCTCTGCTTTTAGGGTTTTACGTTTTGTTGGTGATTTTCGTTTCAGAATACAATTGCATTTTAATTCCAGTGACTATTTTCGTTTCCGTTTTCTTCTAATTTCATTTTTTTTTCTGTTCTGCATTTAATTTCGTTTCTGTTTTAGTTTGTTTCAATGTTTATATGCTACCCAATTCGTGTTCCTGTTGCTAATTTCGAATTCATGGAAGGCTAAATCGTAGGGTTGGACCCTAGGACAGATTGCAACCCTTTAATGGAGGTTCTCTGTATTTGCAATTCGTATTCTGCTTTGTTCTTCTTCGTTGGGTTTCTATTCTGTTTTGTTCGAATTGGGATCATGCTTAATGATTTTGAATCGAATGATTCAGTCATCTTAGGTTGCTTAATCCTGAGAGCTTGCCCTAACGAGCTTCACGTTTGCTTAATTCGTGTAATGACGTTTTAGGTTAATCTTCGCTTAGTAGGTTAATCTGGACTGATAAGGATTAAGTAGGACAGATTATCTTTAGTGAACCGAGGATATTAGGTGCAATCTGTTCTAAGGGTTTGACTCGTTTTTAATCACTGCTATTAATTAAGTATTTCAGTTTTATTTTAAGCATTCCGGCATTCTGTCAAACCCCCCCTTGCACGTTTAATCCCTTAAACATCGACAATTGGTCCTTGAGAGACGACCTAGGAGTCACTTCCTAGTACTACATTAATCTGTATTAATTTGACCGAGCGCGACCTCGCGACTAAATTTTGGCAAGTAAATCTCATTACTGTTTTCTTGATGGTTTTTCTGGTTATTTTCAAATCCATATTGCTCCTGAGGATCAGGAGAAAACCACATTCACCTGTCCCTTTGGCACTTTTGCCTATAGGAGGATGCCTTTTGGCCTGTGTAATGCACCTGGTACCTTCCAGCGGTGCATGCTTAGCATATTTTCTGATTTTCTTGAAAACTGCATAGAGGTGTTTATGGACGATTTTACTGTATATGGATCTTCTTTTGACACATGTTTAGATAGTTTGGATAAAGTTCTTAATAGATGCATTGAAACTAACCTTGTTTTAAATTTTGAGAAATGTCATTTCATGGTAGAACAAGGAATAGTTTTAGGACATGTCATTTCCAGTAAGGGCATAGAGGTAGATCCTGCAAAAGTATCTGTTATTTCACATCTGCCTTACCCCTCTTGCGAGCGAGAGGTTCGTTCTTTTCTTGGCCATGCAGGTTTCTACAGGCGTTTTATCAGAGATTTCAGCAAGAAGGCCCTTCCGCTATCCAATCTGCTGCAAAAAGATGTTGATTTTATATTTGATGATAGTTGTAAGAGGGCATTCGATCATCTCAAGGAAGCATTGACGACTACTCCTAACCTCCAGGCACCTGCCTGGACAGTCCCGTTTGAATTGATGTGTGAAGCATCCAATTATGCATTGGGAGCTGTCCTGGCACAGAGAGTTAACAAGCTGCCTAGAGTGATATATTATGCTTCCAGAACTTTGGATGCTGCCCAAGCAAACTACACTACCACCGAGAAAGAGCTTCTTGCCATTGTGTTTGCTCTTGAAAAATTTAGATCATATTTTCTTGGTTCTCCTGTTATTGTTTATACTGACCATGCAGCTCTAAAGTACCTGTTGAAAAAGACTGACTCAAAGCCTAGACTGATCAGATGGATGCTTCTGCTCCAAGAATTTGATTTGGATATCCGTGACCGGAGTGGAGCTCAGAATTTAGTAGCAGATCATCTCAGCAGAATTGAAAGAGCTGAGAATAATGATGCAGTGTTGCCCATCCAGGATAACTTTTCTGATGAAAATCTTTTGACTGTTTCTTCTGTTTCTGTTTCTAATCCTACCCCTTGGTTTGCTAATATTGTGAATTATCTAGTTGCTTCTGTTTTTCCTCCCTTGGCATCACGAGCTCAAATTGATAAACTTAAGAGTGATGCTAAGCATTATATTTGGGATGACCCCTATTTGTGGAAGTTTTGCAGTGACCAGGTGATTCGGAGATGCATACCAGACCATGAGATTAATTCGGTCTTGCAGTTTTGTCATTCCTCCGCACCAGGTGGCCATCTCGGTATATAGAGGACAGCTCGCAAGGTTCTTGACTGTGGTTTGTACTGGCCTACCATCTTCAGAGATGCGACGAAGACATGTAGCACTTGTGAGCAGTGTCAGAGAGCAGGAGGATCCCTTACATGGAGACAACAGATGCCTCAGCAACCCATGCTATTCTGTGAGGTGTTTGATGTCTGGGGTATTGATTTCATGGGTCCCTTTCCTACCTCTTTTGGTTTTTCTTACATTCTTTTAGCTGTTGATTATGTTTCAAAATGGGTAGAAGCCAGAGCTACTAGGACTAATGACGCTCGGGTTGTTGTAGATTTTGTTCGATCTAACATATTTTGCAGGTTTGGAATCCCCAGAGCCATCATTAGTGATCAAGGAACCCATTTTTGTAATAGATCCATGCAGGCTTTGCTCAAGAAATATGGGGTTGTGCATCGAATCTCTACACCATATCACCCCCAAACTAATGGGCAAGCTGAAATTTCAAACCGAGAAATCAAGAGGATCTTAGAGAAAATTGTCCAGCCCAACAGAAAGGATTGGAGTATAAGATTGGACGATGCTCTTTGGGCACATAGGACTGCCTACAAGGCACCAATAGGAATGTCTCCTTACCGAGTTGTCTTTGGTAAGGCATGTCATCTGCCTGTTGAGATCGAGCACCGAGCATATTGGGCTGTGAAGACTTGCAATTTTTCCATGGATCAAGCTGGTGAGGAAAGGAAACTACAACTAAGTGAACTAGATGAGATCCGCCTTGAAGCTTATGAGAACTCAAAGTTCTACAAAGAGAAAACCAAGAAGTTCCATGATAGCCTGATAGCTAGGAAAAACTTCGAGGTTGGCCAGAAAGTTCTCTTGTACAATTCTAGGCTCGGACTCATGGGTGGTAAGTTACGGTCAAAGTGGATTGGACCATTTGTTGTTACTAATGTTTATCCCTATGGTACAGTTGAAATCCAAAGTGAGTCCACAGGCAAGAGTTTCAAGATCAATGGACACCGCCTTAAACCATTCCTCAGCAATCCTTCCTTGCTGGATGCAGTTGTGGAGGAGATATCTCTGCTTGACCCTGCCTCCCTTCCATCTTCCACTACACCTTAGGGAGTGTTCTTTTTTTTCTTTACCCTTCTTTATTTTTATCGCACTTGTCCATATTTATTGCATTATTCTGATTGTTCTGAACTTTTGTTTGTACCACATTGAGGACAATGTGTAATTTTAAGTGTGGGGGGGGGGGGAA
>PYAF01005181.1:2515-12734 GCA_007407185.1 Glycine tomentella
GATTTTATGTACCATTTTTCCATATTTTTCTGATGCTTAAGTTTTCTTGAATACAGCCTCAAAGTTGTCATCTTCCAAAATTTGTAGAAATTTTATTCTAGAGTTTTGTGTCACAAAATATGTTGATACTTAGTCAGCTAAGTGTATTTTATAATTTCATCAAGTTTCTACAAAATTTCTAAAGTTATTTGAGCATTTTGGCCTAGGAGCATTTTGGTAATTATGCCATTCAAACTAGGGGTATTTTGGTTATTTTCAAAAATGTCTAAGGGCATTTTTTTGAAATTTTCATCTTAAGGTTTTCTAGTAATTTCTACATCATGGAAAAAGTGATATAGTTATTTTTCTCTAAACATACTTGTATCCAATTATCATCACATTTTTATAATTTTGGGGATGTTACATTAGATCACAAGGGCTGATACGTTTCCTTACCCTAGGTTTTATGGGAAGGTAACCGAGACGAAAGGAAATTCATACAGAAATCAAATAGATTTAATAGGATGATCTTGTCATTTGCCTAACTAGTTCTGGGGCAACAAAGCATTGCTAGTGCTCTGTGTTGTCATTAAATAAGTAGAGGCCTTGTTGGGCCCATACTCATTTATGTCAGTAGCTATGTTGGGTCTAATGGGTCACACACTAACACTTTATTGTCATGACATTATAGTATTAAAGGTTTTGGGCCTAATAATGGTTGTTGGCCCAAGAAAGAGTTTAGAAACTTATCTTAAAGAGAAATGGGCGCATGAATGGAGTTAATGGGCTTGGATAGTCCGAGACATTATTAATTAATTTAAATAGTTAAATTAATTATCTGATATTTAAATTTGATAATTTAAATATTTGAATTTAAATATGAATTAACTATAGTAGATAGTTTCATATCAAAAGGAGAAGATAAGAGCTAGATTTGAATTTGAATTCAACTAGCATCTTATCATGATCATATCCTAAATTTTAGGAAGAAGTTTGAGGGCTGATTAGAGGCTTATCACACGGCTGGATATTTGATTATTATTTGGCAAAATAAATTCCAAGTAATTGACTTGGTCTTAAGAAGATAAGATAGGAGGTTGTTGGCAATTTTTGAAATACAACTACTCTATTTTTCTTCACGTGTGAGATGCTTAATGATCAGAATTTTATGGTTAAAAATCTGACCTAAAACTCTTCTATAAATATATTCTTGTGATCATATTTCTTATATAATGGTTTTGAGAAAAACCCCATCTATCTTCCTTCTTTTCACGTGCCCCTTTGTGTGAGTTTTGGCTGAAAATTCAGCCACCAATATCATCTATTGGTGAGTCTCTTAGATAAGTAAAACACTTTAAAACCTAACCTTCTTCCTCTCCATTGGTGCGCCTAGCTTGCCTCATTTGGTGTTTGTTGATGGCATTCAAGAAGTGCTCTTAAGTCTTGACAAGTAGTGGTGTGGATCAACATTAGAGGGCTTGTATCTTCAAGCTTATTCTTGATCATCAATTTCGAATATAAACAAGGTAACATCTATGTCCTAAAGAATGATTCTTGATGGGTATCTATGTTTTCGCTTTGAAAAAATTTTGTTTTTCTTCTCACATGCCTTTGGGCTTTAAGGCACTATCTTTCACTCTTCATCTTCCTCATCACTTGATTTTTCTTCTTTTTCAGCTCTTGTTGATGCAGCTCTTAGTGCAATTCCTTTTCCTTTTTTTTCTGCATCTTCAACACACATTAATTGAGACATTTCTAATTCATATTCAAGTAACTTACCAAAAAGAGCAGCCATGGACATTTTGGAGAGATCCTTGGATTTCTTGATAGCTGTCACTTTTGGTTGCCAAGATCTAGTGAGGCATTTCAAGATTTTGATGTTTATTTCCTCAACATCAAAAGTCTTTCCAAGTCCCAAAAGATGATTGACAATGTGTGTGAATCTTGTTTAGAGCTGGGAAATACTTTCATTTGTGTTCATCTTGAACATCTCACTCATGAATCAATGAATGCTTCCTTGATCTTCTTACTTCTTCAGTTCCTTCATGAGTGATTTCTAGCATCTCCCACATTCCTTAGCACTTGTGCACCTAACTGTTCTGAAAAATTCATTAGAGGAAAGTGCAGAGGTTATCATGTTTTTGGCCTTGAAATCATATTGAACAACCCTTTTCTCAACATCAGTCATCTCATCCCATTCTTTGGGAATCATGTCATTTCCAACAGTTTTGATGGCCACCACAGGACCTTTTTCAATTGCATTCCAAGCACTTGGGTCATTAGGTTGAATAAAAGATCTTCATCCTATTTTTCCAAAAACTGAAATTCTCCCCTTCAAACAAAGGAGGTCTGTTTAAAGAAGTGCCTTCCTTGAAAGTTATTTGTGAGGTATTCATTTTGAAAATAGTGATCTTAAGTAACTTTCAAGAACCAGCTCTTAATGCCAATTGTAAAAAATATGAATATCTTACACTTAACCAAGAGGGGGGTGAATTGGTTAAGCCTTGGTATTTTAAAAAATTCTTTAATCAAAATCAGAGTTCCTAGGATCTTTATCACTTTTCAAAAGCCAAGAACTTTATTCGATCAAGTATTTCAGCCCAAGGAATTCAATGAATCAAAACTGATATAATTGATCAAGTAATTTAAACAAGAACACAATAAATATAAGAGTTAAGGAATAGAGAAACAAGACAATCAAATTTATACTGGTTCACTTCAACACTAGAAGCTACATCCAGTTTTCTTCCAACCAACACTAGATTAGAGTTCTACTATTATAATTTTCTATTCTTACAAGCAATTACAAAGTCTTCCTTTATCAACCCTAGATAAAGTACAGAAATCTAAAACCCTATTAGATTCTAAGAGACAAGAACCTGAGAACACTACTCAGTTCTTTCACCTAGAGAACCCCTTCTCTAGTTACAAGCAAGAACCCAAATACAATAGCCAATACACAAAGAAAATAGAAAACAAAAATTACAACCAAATTAAGGAGAGAGACAACCTGATGATCCAATGATGCAATGCAACATGAAGTTACCAACTTAGGTTGAGTGATTACAAATCAAAAAGCACAACTTTCCTTAATCTTGAACAAGTGGAATCATAGTCAGAGATAAAGCTAGATTGGTTGCAAAAGGTTACAACCAAGAAGAAGGCATAGACTATGAAGAAACTTTTGCTCCGTTGCAAGATTGGAAGCAATCAGGTTATTGCTAGTTTATGCATGTTTAATGAACTTCAAACTCTTTCAAATGGATGTTAAAAGTGCCTTTTTAAATGGATACATTGAGAAGGATATATATGTTGAACAACCTCTTGGTTTTACTGATTTTAGACATCCTAACTATGTTTTTAAACTCCAAAAGACCCTTTATGGTTTGAAGCAAGCTCCCAGATCATGGTATGAAAGTCTAAACAAGTTTTTGCTTGAACAATCTTTCACAAGGGGCCATGTTGACAAAACCTTGTTCATCAAAAGGCATGAGAATGATATCTTATTGGTTCAAGTTTATGTTGATGATATAATTTTTGGTTCAACTAATCATTTTTTATGTAAGGGATTTTCTATAGCTATGCAGAAAGAATTTGAAATGTCAATGATGGGAGAATTAACATTCTTTCTTGGACTTCAAGTGAAGCAAATGAAGAATGGAACATTTCTCAATCAATCCAAATATTGCCTTGAAGTAATTAAGAAATTTAAAATGGAGAAAAGCAAAGATGCTGCAACTCCAATGGCAACATCAACAAATCTAGATTCAGATGAAAATGGAAAAAAGGTTGATGAGTCAAAATTCAGAGGAATGATTGAATCCTTGTTATATTTGACAGCTAGTAGACCAAATATAATGCTAAGTGTTTGCTTGTGTGCAAGATATCAAGCAAATCCAAAAGAGTCTCATCTAACAGCAGTCAAAAGGATCATCAAATATCTCAAAACTACACCAAAAGTTGGTCTTTGGTATCCCAAAGGTGCTTCAATTAATATTATTGGATATTCTGATTCTGACTTTGCAGGTTGCAAGTTAGATAGAAAAAGTACAAGTGGCACTTGTCATCTACTTGGAAGTTCTTTGATCTCATGGCATTGCAAGAAACAATCTTGTGTTGCTTTGTCTACTGCTGAAGCTGAATATATCTCAGCTGGAAATTGCTGTGCACAAAGTCTATGGCTGAAGTAACAAATGCAAGATTTTGGAGTTGAACTGAAGGATATACCTCTGCTATGTGACAATACAAATGCTATTAACATATCAAAGAATCCAATAATGCATTCAAGGACCAAGCATATTGAGATAAGGGATCATTTCCTCAGAGATCATGTTCAAAAAGGTAATATCAAAATTGATTTCATTGATACCCATAACCAACTAGCTGATATATTTACTAAACCATTGGCAAGAGATAGATTTTATGCACTTAGACATATGCTAGGTATTCTTGATGAATCAAATATATGCTAGCATGTTTTATGTATGCCTTTCCATGCTAATTGAACTTCATAATTGAACTCATCTTTACAAATGCTCTATGTTGTGCAAAATTCGAATTGATATGCAAAATACTCTGTTTTTTGATAAAATTACTGTAATAATCGATTACACTTCGGATTAATCGATTAAAATAATTAATATCTTCATCCATTATGAAATTTAAGCTTCAGTAATCGATTACTTCAAACTCGTAATCGATTACTCTTTGTTTTTGAAAAACTGAAGCTTCCTGGAGTAAGGGTAATCGATTACTATTAAAAAATCTGCTTTCCTGTATAATGGTTTTACCGGTGTAATCGATTATGACCAAGTGGTAATTGATTACATGTGTGCTTAAAATTTTAAATACTTCTGGAGTAATCGATTACCAGTCGGGATAATCGATTACACAAGCTCTGATATGTGATTAATTTCTCAAAATGATGATATAATCGACTACATTCACATATAATCGATTACTACTCATCTTCAACCTTTGGATTATGTGTGAAATAATCGATTACCATACAGGATAATCGATTACCATGTGTAATTTTTGTGTTCAGAATGAGCAAATAATCGATTATTATTACCATTTAATCGATTATTTAGTCTGTTGGTGCGTTTTCTGACAGTTTTTCTCTGGAAATATAACTGCCCAACCAAATCTAAATCAAATCAAAGGTCACTGAAGTGCCTTAACTGCCTCCAACAGCTATATTTTCAAAAATAAGAACGTTGAAAACATCTATCTTGCCTATAAATATGTGTCTTGCATCATTGAAAAGCCTTGCACCTTTGTCTTCTCTCTCTCTTTGTTATATTTTTGAGTTTTTTGCTGTGTGTCTGTGTCTAAAATATCTTCCTAAAATGTCAAATCCCACACCAAAACGTGCTAGGTCCACAAAAAGAAAGGTTGGAGAATCATCATCCAATCATTCTCCTCCTCAACCCCCAAATAGGTTAGACTTGTGGTTTTCCAATGAGTCTGACAAATTAAAATGCCTACAGTTCTTTGCCACTAAACCAGTGTGCTCATCCAAATACCTGGACCTAGATTGGTTTATTAGGGAAAGATTTCAATTCCCTACTTTCCTAGAAACCCAAGGTCTCAGAAGATTCCTTGAAATGAAGGGTACTTTCTACCCTGAATTGGTTAAAGACTTTTATGCCTATGCCAAGGGTTCCATGAATGGAACCATGGTTTCTAAAGTCAAGGGTGTTACTATGGAAATCACCCATGAAGTCTGGGAATCTGTTGATGGGGTAATATGTGAGGGTGTTAGGAAGTTTGATGAAGACCCTGAGGGATACAGTAAATTAGACACCTATAGGAGATGCTTCATGACCCACATATGCAACTTAGGAACCGATTAGGTACTGGTCCTATGAATCCTGAGGATATGTTACTCCATTACATCATAACCTATGTGCTGACTCCAAGGGCTACTAATCATGCCCAAGCCGCAGATGATGACCTGCAATTGGTGTATGGTCTAAAGAACTCTATTCCCATGAATTGGGTTCTTATTATTAGTATATGGATGTCCAAGAGACAATCTTTTCATTATATTATGACGTACATGTACTTTTCATATTGTCATCAATAAATTATAAGCGCTCTTTATCTTGTTTCATATTCTGTCTCGATATCATTATTAATATATGAGTAACTGGATAAAACCCTTGGAATAGAATAGGTACCTCTTGAGTATCAGTGATGGGATCATGATCATGAGGATTCAAGGATATCAGATGTCTACTCCTAAATTTTAAGTTCCTAGTCTAGAGACACTGAGAATGGGGATCAGTGATTTCAAGTAAGACTAGCACGACTTATCTACTTGTATGCAGATGCAAGGTAAAGACCTCATAAGCTACAGACATGGAGACGTCTTAGCTAAAGTCGTGGGTGGACCTATAAGGGTATAGCTCGCACTGAACGGACCCACAAAGAGACTCTATGAGGAAATCTCACAAATAGTATCATTAGAGTAGTCTCTTATTATTTAGGTGTGTCTTTTCTTAGACCAGAAGTTTTCACCTAGACTGTGTTCTAGAAGACATGTTTTGATTGTATACCTCGTCTGCCTGAAACATGAAGACACATAGGTATACCTTTGGGCATGTTCTGAAAGAACATGAGCCTAGGGTGACTAGCTGAAGGAATTCGTCAAATCTCTGTGAGAGATTAGGTTATCTGTAAATTGGAGAAATCGGGATGACATTTATGTGACTTGGGAATCTATGCATAGTAAAAGAAATCATGAGATGATCTGCCTTTAGAGTCAGTAAAATTGGAGACTCCCTATTTCGTATTAAAGCTTACCCTAGACCGCAAGGGCAGATACGTTTCCTTACCCTAGGTTTTATGGGAAGGTAACCGAGACGAAAGGAAATACATACAGAAACCAAATAGATTTAATAGGATGATCTTGTCATTTACCTAACTAGTTCTGGGGCAACAAAGCATTGCTAGTGCTCTGTGTTGTCATTAAATGGGTAGAGGCCTTGTTGGGTCCAAACTCATTTATGTCAGTAGCTATGTTGGGCCTAATGGGTCACACACTAACACTTTATTGTCATGACATTATAACATTAAAGGTTTTGGGCCTAATAATGGTTGTTGGCCCAAGAAGGAGTTTGGATACCTATCTTAAAGAGAGAGGGGCGTACGAATGGAGTTAATGGGCTTGGATAGTCCAAGACATTATTAATTAATTTAAATAGTTAAATTAATTATCTGATATTTAAATTTGATAATTTAAATATTTGAATTTAAATATTTTAAATATGAATTAGCTATAATAGTTAGTTTCATATCAAAAGGAGAAGATGAAAGCTAGATTTGAATTTGAATTCAACTAGCATCTTGTCATGATCATGTCCTAGATTTTAGGAAGAGGTTTGAGGGCTGATTAGAGGCGCTACATATGGCTGGATATTTAATTATTATTTGGCAAAATAATTCCCAAGTAATTGACTTGGTCTTAGGAGGATATGATGGGAGGTTGTTGGCAATTTTTGAAATGCAACAACTCCATTTTTCTTCATGTGTGGGATGCTTCATAATCAGGTTTGTTGGTTAAAAATCTGACTCAAACTCTTCTATAAAGTTTTCTCTTGTGATCATAGTTCTCTAATGGTTTTTTGAAAAAAAAAACTATCTACCTTCCTCCCCTTTCATGCGCCCCTTGTGTGAGTTTTGACAGAAAAATTCAGCCACCAATATCATCTATTGGTGAGCCTCTTAGATAAGAAAAACACTTTGAAACCTGACCTTCTTCCTCTCCATTGGTGCGCCTAGCCTGCCTCCATTGGTGTTTGTTGGTGACCTTCAAGAAGTGTTCTTAAGTCTTGATAAGGAGTGGTGTGGATCAACATTAGAGGGCTTGTATCTTTAAGCCTATCCTTGATCATCAAGTTTCGAATATAAACAAGGTAATATCTATGTCCTAAAGAATGATTCTTATGCGGTATATGTGTTTCCGCTTGAAAAATTTTGTTTTTCTTCTCACATACCTTCGGCCTTCAAGGCCCTTTCTATCACTTATATTTGAGGAAATCATGCTTAAGTCTAAGAGACTTGTCAACTATCCTTTTCCTTACCCTCTCTTGGTATCTAGGTTCATTGATCACTTCAACATTGATGTGACTGATGAGGTGATGGACCATACCAATTCTAGCAATAGCTTGATAAAAGAAAAGCATCTTGCAAAGCTGGGAATGCAGAAGACTCCTCAAGGCTGGGTAATGGCGGGCCAACCTCAAGTACCTCCTCCATCTGCTGATGCTGACCTTCAAGAAGAAGAGACTAAAGATGAAGAAAGGGATCAACCTCAACCTGATGATCCTACAGATGCATCACGATTTTAGGGCAGAGACTAGTGTCTCTTTAGAAGAAATTAAGGATAGGCTAGACATCATAGAGGCTACTCTTAAGACTGATGACTCTACCTCTTTCTAAATGGCCTATGTTTCTTTATTTTTATATGCTCTATTTTTTATTTTGACTGTAATGTTTAAATTCTCTGTGTAATGGCTTCCAATTCATATATAACACTTCCATTCTGTTTATATTTCAATTATCCGCTGTGCTCTTTATGTTTTTGACTTAAACAAGCCAAATAGGGGGAGAAATGATTGAGTTTTGACACACTCTGCTGTATACTCTATTCGTCCCTGTTTTTTGCTCAAAATTTGGCTCAAAATCTGACTTGAATGGATTATGGAATTTAGGGGGAGTTAACTGTTCAAAATGAATCAATTATACCTAGAATGCATGTAAATGATGTTTAAATGGAATTAGATGCTTTAATACTTGTTCTTTGGAAAGAAAGTATAAATTTCCAGGTCCAATATATTCAAAGTCTTCTATGGCTTATTACTGTTAAAAAGCTTCAAGTTCCACAATTGGTCAATCAAGAATTTGGCATGTTTAAATCCAAAAAGGGGGAGATTGTTGGACACAGGGGGAGCTTCATGATGTTTGGAAGTCTTTGATACAAGAAGAGTTTTGTGCTTTCAACATGCTTGAAGACTTGGAATTTCATGTAAAAGGAAAGCAATCTGATTGATCCATGCATTCATACGTTCAATCATTCATTCATTGATTTAACAAAGTGGTTTTCATGAAAATCAAACAAAGCTTTTAACTCTTTACTAAGGTTTTATTTTGACTCAAAGGTTTTTGGAAAAATTGTTATTATACTGTTGTAATCGATTACATTAAAAATATAATCGATTAAATTGTTCTTCGTTCATTCTGGAAATACTTTCATGAACAAAGTAATCGATTACCTATCGGAATAATCGATTATTTAACCTTTGTTTTCACATACACTGCTTTGTTGAAACACTTTAATCGATTACCAATAGATAATAATCGATTACAAAGCTTTACATTGTTATACATGGTTTTAAGACTCTCTGGAAGAATCGATTACCAATAGTTAGTAATCGATTACACAGGCTTAATTGAAAATATGGTCTTCCTGTCTTAATCGATTACCAAATGCTGTAATCGATTACATAGCTTATTCTGTTTTACAAAGCTTCCTGATTTAATCGATTACCAAGTACCGTAATCGATTAAATAATGTATTTTGATAACTTGAAGCTTGCTGTCTTAATCGATTACAAGACGGAATAATCGATTATTTTGCTCGTTGCTCATGTCCAGAAACTTGTAGAACACATTAATCGATTACAAGGTTATTTTAATAGACTACATGAGCGTTTTAATCGATTATTAGGCACGTTTAGTCGATTACTGACAGTTACAAAAGTTTGTTATACATAGAACTAAGGCTTAGCTTGTTTTGTAACCTGATCATTTCGTATTCTGAGCATACACAAGCTTTCTAAACACATTCAAAGTGATTTTCTGAGTTCTATAAATTCTTGCTTCAACTAAAACACTCATGGGTTTTTGAGTGATTCTAAAAGCAAGAAGTTTCTTTCAAAGGTTAAGGAAGAAGAATGTTCTGAGTTTGTTCTTATATTTCAACCTGAGTTGTTCATCCATATGCATATCATTCACTGGATCATCAGGTTGTTTCTTTCCTTAACTCATTGATTGTAATTTTGTTTACATAGTTTGTTGAATTTGGCTATTGTTATAGGATTCTTATAGCTTGGGACTAGAGAAGGGTTCTCTAGCATAAAGATTAGAGTAGTGTTCTCTGAATCTTTCTCCTTAGAAGTCTAATAGGGTTTTAGATTTCTGTTCTTTATCTAGGGTCGATAAAGGGGAGATT
>PYAF01005181.1:12834-39516 GCA_007407185.1 Glycine tomentella
TTAGAAGAAACTGGATGTAGCTTCAGGTTTTGAAGTGAACCAGTATAAATTGCTTGTGTTCTTATTTCTATATCTCTAATCTCATCTTATTCATTGATCTTTAATTCTTTGAATCATATTCATTGTTCAACAGATTTTATTTTGATCTATTGAATTCTTGGGCTGAGCTATTTGATTGAGTAAAAGGTTTCTTGGTTTTATAAGTGATAAATATCCTGAAACTCTGATTTGAATTAGATTTTAAAATACCAAGGTTCAACCAATTCACCTCCCTTTGGTTGTTGTGAAGTATTCCTATTATTTTCACCTTCGGTGTGACTAATGCCCTTGGTGTGTTTATGGATTACATGAATAGGAATTTTCACCCCTATCTTGATAGTTTTGTAGTAGTATTCATAGATGATATTTTGGTATACTCGAAGACTAGAGAGGAGCATGAGTAGCACTTGAGGATTGTGCTGCAGACCCTTAAAGACCATCAACTTTATGCTAAGTTGTCTAAGTGTGAGTTTTGGTTAGAGAAAGTTAGTTTCATAGAACATGTGATATCCAAAGGTGGCATAGCTATAGATCCTTCTAAGGTAGAAGTTGTTCTTAAGTGGGAGTGTCTTAAGTCAGTGTTTGAGATTAAAAGTTTTCTGGGATTAGCGGGATACTACCGGAGATTCATTGAAGGTTTCTCCAAGTTATCCTTACTGTTGACCAAGCTGACTCGTAAGGGTCAATTTTTGTGTGGGATGCCCAGTGTGAGCATCGCTTCCAAACCCTTAAGGAAAAACTGACTACAACACCTGTGTTAGTTTTGCATAACTTAAGAGAACCCTTTGAGGTGTATTGTAATGCATCAAAGATGGGTTTAGGAGGAGTGTTGATGCAGAATGACCTAATAGTGACCTATGCTTCTAGACAAGTCAAGACGCATGAAATGAATTATTCTACCCATGATTTGGAGTTAGCTATTGCAGTGTTTGCTCTTAAGATATGGAGGCACTACATTTTTGGCTCTAAGTTTGAAGTGTTTAGTAATCATAAAAGCCTTAAATATTTGTTTAGTCAGAAAGAGATGAACATGCGTTAGAGGAGATGGTTAGAGTTTCTTAAGGATTATTATTTTGAGCTTAGCTATCATCCTGGCAAAGCCAATGTAGTGACTGATGCTTTGAGTAGGAAATTCTTGCATGTATCTGCTTATATGGTTAGGGAGTTGGATCTCCTAGAACAGTTTAGGGACCTTAGCCTTGCGTGTGAGGTTTGTAACACCCTCAAATTTCGATAGCTGAAAATAGATATTTGGTGTATTTTTTGTGATCGTTTGATTATTTGATTATTTAGATTAATTGAAATGTTATGTCAATTATCTATGCGCAATTGCTTGGTGTAGGTGTCAAGTTATGTGGAGTTGTTGGAGCTGCGCTGAAATTGTGTAATTTTGAGTTTGACCCAAAAACCTATTTTAGTAAAATCATAATTCTAGGTTGGTTAACCGTTGGATCACCTTCATATTTTAAATGCCAGTTCCTAACCCAAGTATGTAACTGTTGATCGTTGAGATTGTCAAAATAACTTTTGTAGAATGAGAAATTAATTTTTCACAGAAGCAAAAATTTTAAAATTGGGTCAGCTCGCTTAGGCACATTTTGCACACATTTTTTCTCAACTGGGCGAGTCAAGGCGGTGATAAATATGTACAGCAGCATCTAGAACATGAAAATTGGTCTTCTCCCTGTAACGCCTCTCTTTGCTCTCTCGTGCTTGATTGATTTTAGATGAAATCTCGTGTCCACTTTGTATTAAAATTATCTTAATTATAAAATTCATAAAAATTTCTTTCTTCCTGCTTTGATTTTACAATCATAAACGATTTTCCCTCATCGCGGTTTATACAAATACAATCCATCAATACAAATTAGAATATAATACAGTCCATATTACAGGCCCATTAACAAACAGTCCACAGACATCTCATAAGCCACAAATAAAATTACAACATCTTTGTCACATCTTTAACTCAACATCCATGCACATCTTCAATTCATCATCCATGCTCAGCTACTACTGTTCATCTGCTCGCCCAAATAAATTGGGGTCATCACAGGTGTCAACCACAGACACAAAATAGGGTAAGTTTATGACAAACATGGTTTGAATAAAACATATATAAGAGTATATATATATATATATACACATGAGATTATATTATCATTTATAAAATAAGAGACATGCATACTTCACACCTTCTTCAAATCACACCATCAACACAGCACATAGATATGCAACATACTCATCAAGTGATGCATGTGATGCATGCTCTTCTTCTTTATATGATGCATGATTTCTCAATATCTCATCATCAGTGGCCACAGTCAAGATAGCCCCATCCCAGTGGCACAGATTGGATCGACCAGTCAGGGTAGGTCAGTGTTGCAAAAGGACTCACACCCACACAACATGTGATCATCATGGGTAGGTGATCTCCCCGCTGTGGCTACCCCCCAGCTTAGACACCTCTTGTCTAAACGCTCGTCTCAATCCTCAGCTATCTGACAAACAACTTCACGGCTTAACCCCCGCAGGGCATATGCATATGAAATGCATGAATGATCCACTTTTATTATTTAATTATTCTTCTTCTCATACTTCTCAAAGCTCAATCATCTTTCACAACTCATGGTATATGCTTTTTAAACAACACGTAAAGCTTCTTTCAATCATCACATAAAGCTTTACACAACATCTAAGTATACAGCCATAGCTCAACAAAACTCTTGGAATCCATAAATAATCGCAACACATTTAACAACACAAGGATTCCAATACTTCATCCATCTTTGTTTCTTTAGAACATTTCATCAAACACATGATGTGCTTTTATGGAAACACTCAACAACACATGTAATAATACACAATTTTTGTTAAAGCAACCAACCATTCAAATATAATTCAAATTCAGCAACAAGGATTCAAGCCAATCATTCTTAGACATATTTTATTCATTGTAATAAATTATCAAACACATGGTGTGCAAGCTTGAATTCATAGAATTCTTTAAAGAAATCTACTTAAACTTTAATCTTTATAAATTTCAACATAATTCTATAAATAAACATGTTTCCACATAATTCTAGCATAAAATAGACATGTTTCAAGAATTTACAAAACACTTTTAATTGGAACCTACAAACTTTAGTAGAACATAAAACACTTTGATTTTAGTAAAATATTTCTTTAAGATAACCATACTTTCTTTATTTTGGTTAGTTCTAACTTTCATTCATTAGATTAGGTTCAAGTTATTCATCCAATATTCATTTGTTAAACTAAAACCAAATTACTTAGCCAAATAACCATTCAAACTCTTTAAGACCATTCATCGAACACTTAGAATACAAGGCATAGTTCTTCATGAAATAACTAAGAAACTTAATATTCAAACATAGCTCATCATAAACTTCCCCATACCTTGCTTTCCTTAAGCTTTTGGATAGCCTTGCTCTTGATCTTCCTAGTTCTTCACGTGAATTTTAAGATTAGTGGGCTTTGGTTCAAGCAAAAATGGAGTATTTGGAAAGTAATGGAAATAGAATGTTAGAAAATGATGGAAGTGGAATGTTTACACGTAGCCTTCCCTTGAACCAGCCCTCACTTTCGGTCCCTCCCTCTTTTATATAAGCTTGTTGATTTTCTTTTGCTACAAATATCTTGCCTAGCTTTCCATGTGCTTAATTTTTATTGGCTAGCCATTCTTTTTCCTGCATATGGCCATTCTTGAAAATTCTATAGTCTTCTCCTTTGTTCCTAAAATGCACGGTGGTTTACAAGCTTAGAGGACTCATCTTTGTTTGTTTGGTAGTTAGTGAAATATCTTAAGCTATGTTGACTACTTTTCCAAATGGACCAATGACAAAGTTCCAAGCTTTTTAACCATCCATGTGTTCCTTTTCTTGAATTTTCTCAAGCCTTCCCTAATCCTCTTGATAGTGCACGTGGATTTGCTCAACTTGGAGAGCAATCTTCATCAATTTCGTGGTATAGCTAGTGTGTTCAAGATACTTTGTGCTTTTCTTTATTATTGACTTTTTCCCAAAAACCTGTATTAGTAAAATAATGATTCTGGATTCGTTAACCGTTGGATCTTCTTAAAATTTTAAAGGTATACTCCTATCCCATATATCTAACTTTGGACCGTTAGGAATTTGAAACAATGCTTATAAATGTCTACGTGTCCAAAATGAGCTAAGAGGAAGTTTTCTTCAAAAAATCTTCCTAATGCTATCATTGCTAACTTTCCACTAGGTTTCATTTGATTGGCTAATCTTTTCCTCCTTACAAGTGGCCTCATCTTGAAACTTCTTGTATTATTTTCCAATCTCACGTAGCCTCCCTTGGTCTAGCCTTCCCAATTTCGGTTTCTATTCCTTAGAAGTGCAAAATATTTCTTAAAACCATAATTACCTTATTTTCCATTTGCTAGATTTTCATTGGCTATTGAATCCTTATCTTCCAAGTGTCTAATTTCCACATTCTTCTTCATGTTATACGTAGGATTGCCAGCTTGAAGAGTAATCTTCACAAATATTTTCATTTTACACATAGAATAGCCTAGGTTTAGTGGATTTTATGCTTTTGTTACCAAATAATTTTATCTTGCTTCTTATTGGTCCATCTTGCTTGGATTCTTAAAATTATTAAACTGACTTATTTAGAACACTGATTCTTCCCATATTTAAGAGAAAATTTCATAGATTATGTTCATACTTTACTTATAATTTTTTTTGATGTCTGAGGTAGTCTAGATTAAGCTCTTCTCAGCCTTGAACCTGTTGCTGGGGAAGAAAATCAATATATTGCTTATGTAGCTTATCCCTTAGACCTTTTTGAAGAAGGTTCTGTTACTAACATGTTTACTTCCATTGTCGATAATGTATTTGGATTCAAGGCCCTGCGCGCTCTACGTCTGGAGGATTTGCTTTGAAAACCCTTTGAAAATGAGATGTTGTAAAATTACCTTTTTATGAAATTGATGTCATTTATATGATCCTTGTTGAGTCCTTCTCACATTGGTGTGATTAGAATTTCAAAATGATGTTTTTTGATGTGAACTCTCAAAACACAGTTTAGCCCCTTTTTGATTTGAGCGAGTATTTGACCCCAAATGTTAATTTTTATGTTGCCTTTGAAATCAAAACTAAAGTATCTTCAATTTGGTATGTAGAGCTCTGCATTCGGACAAGCACGCATATTCGAAGAATCACGAAACAACACCGATAGGCTATAACAAGGAGAACTCCTGGTTAGGTAAGGGGAGTTTATTATTTAGTTATAATTTTGGTACCATAGTTGGGGGTCAGGGAGTCCAACTATGAAGATAACTGCATGTCCTTATTGTGTGCTGGTTTTTCAAGAAAAACTAAGTTTTTAACTAATGGGATGCAATGTATTTATGAGTGATGTGTGTTTGTTCCTGTGTGTGCTCGTTTTCAAGGCAAATGATGTTTTTAACTAATGGGATGCGATGAATTGGCTTGTTGATGGATAAAATTGTGAATGATGTTGTTGTTGTGATGATTGGATTTTTGGGAAAAGTCTTAATTATAGAGGATAATCTGCCGAAAATTTTATAATTCGTTCTCTATTTAATTCTTTACTAAATTTTTAAATGGACATGAAAGTTTGTTTTCTATATTGTATTCCTCCTCTTTAATTTAGAATTTTCCTAAAATATCAGTCTCATGGTAATATGGATTGTGAATGAATGAGATGATGTTGAAATGAGATAATGTTGATTGAAATGATGATATGTAATAAGATAATGTTGATATAGTTGATGATGTTGAATATTGATGTTTATGACGATGATATTGAAATAAAATGATGTTGATGTTGTTGATGATATTGAAATTGAGATGTTATTAATGTGGTTGGTGATGTTTAAATGAGATAGTTGTGATGTGGTTAACAATGTTCAAATGAGATAATGTTGATGTGGTTAGTGATGTTGAAATGAGACGAGTTTGATATGTATGATGATGATATTGAGATGATGTGATGTGGATGTTGATAATGACATTGATGAAAGATAATGTTGATGTGAACAATGTCATTGTGTTATGTGGATATACATGGATACCCATGGAGGGTGCATGACGGTGTACCCTTGCGAGAAAGGATGTGTTCCTAGCCAGGTCATGCATTGATGGTGCTCATAGTTGTATGATGTGTACGTCCACCTGGGATGCAATGACCGGTTGGTTACCTTTGCGAGGAAGGATGTGTTCCTTGCCACGGTCAGTGCATCAGTGAGCCCACATTGGTGTGTTATGTATGTACATGGGGATGCATGATAGGTTACCCTTTCGAGGAAGGATGTGTTCCTAGATTGGTTATGTATTGATGGTGCCCATGTTTCATACTTCATGTGCATGGACGGAAATAGAATGAAAGCACGTGCATACCTATGAGTTTCAATGGGCTGAAAATGCAGGTGCTAAGGGGTCATCAGGTTTAGAATTCCCTAGTGGCGTTGGCTGATCATCGGGGGATGGCCAGTGCACGACAAGGTGGCCCTGGTAGGTGGTGAATCATTTTCCTGAGAAAGGCTATTTCCATGAGGATAGTACCATATTGCATGTTGAGTGATGAGTCAGATGCATACATCATTCTGAACAGGATTGTTTGAGTTGTGGAATGCATTGGATGATTATTTTTGTTGAATGTGTAATGGAATGATGAGTTTGTGGTAATAATTGTGGTGATTTATGTTGTCTTTTTCCCAATTGTTGTTATCTAATGCTTGTTGGTTTTATATAATAAACTCACCATTGTTTTTGTTGTACCGTGTGGTTAGTACCTTGATGATCACGAACCTTTGTTCGTGTAAGCAGATGAGCAGCAATAGGTGACTCTGGAGAAGGATTCATTTTGGTTAGAGTAGCCAAGTCGACGTGATCACATTGAATTTCTTTTTGGAGAAAGACTTGTGTTTTGTTAATCAACTCTTTTTTAGTTAGTTCTTTGGCTTTTTGTTAGATATGTAATTTCAGGTGTATATACATGTAAAACTAAAGGAAGGTCTAACATGTAGATGACATGTACTGATTTAATATATATGTACATATGTGTTTAATTATATAATTGTAATATGTGTATGATAATTGTATTATCACAAAAAATTTACCATCATTTTCATAATCAAATTAATGGAGTTTTTATTAATATTGAGATTTGCACAATTTAAGAGTTAGTGATATCGTAGTGATGAGGCGGGTCGTTATAAGGTTACCCCTAACAGTTTGAGACTAGGAGCTTTGAGGATTACTAGCTATTTGCTAGTAGAGATCAGAGAGGACCAGAAGTCTGATCCTTTTCTGAGGACTCAGTTAGAAGCCATATCGTCTGAGATAGATAGTAGTTTCCATGTGGGATCAGATGGAGTCCTAAGACTTCAAGAAAGAATCTGTGTCCCCAGTGTACCTAAGCTTAGGAAGATGATTTTGCAAGAATGACATAGGAGCAATTTGAGCATTCACCCTGGTGCTACCAAGATGTATCAGGATCTCAAGACAATGTTTTGGTGGCCAAACATGAAGGAATAGGTTAGTGAGTTTGTGTATGACTGTTTAGTATGTCAAAAGGCTAAGATAGAACATCATTGACCCACCCTTAGGTAAGTTGCAACCCTTAGAGATATCCCATTGGAAGTGGGACAGTATTTCTATGGATTTTGTTGTAGGACTACCTAGAACCCCGATAGGTTTAGATTCTATCTGGGTTATTGTTCACAGATTAACCAAATTTGCTCACTTTATCCCTCATCAATACCATATTTTTCCTTAGAGAAGTTGACCTCCTTGTATATTGGTGAGATTGTCAGATTACATGGTGTGCTGTCTAGCATAGTATTTGACAAAGATCTTAGATTCACTTCTAGATTTTGGGAGAGTCTGAACAAAGCGTTGGGAACCAAGCTTAGGCTAAGTTCAACCTATCACCCTCAAACTGATGGCCAGACTGAGCGGACCATTCAATCTCTAGAGGACCTTTTGAGGGCGTGTGTTTTGGAACAAAAGAATAGTTGGGAGAGTTTTCGGTCATTGATCCATAACATTAGTTTTCACTCTACCATTGGCATGGCTCCCTACGAGGCTCTATATGGTAGGAGGTGTAGGACACCCTTGTGTTGGCTAGAACCTGGAGAGAACCTCATTTTAGAACCTGAAGTGGTACAACAAACCACTAAGAAGGTCAAGTTGATCCAAGAGAGAATGAGGACTACTCGGAGTAGGCAAAAGAGTTACCAGGATAAGAGGAGGAAAGACCTAGAATTTGAGGTTGGTGATCAAGTATTCTTGAGTCACTCCATGGACCGAGGTTGGTCGAGCCTTAAAATCCAGAAAACTCACACCTCGTTTTATTGGTCCCTTCCAAATTCTCAAAAGAGTCGACCCTGTAGCATATCAAATTGCATTACCTTCGTCCCTTTCTAATCTTCATAATATCTTTCATGTGTCCCAACTCCGTAAATATGTCCATGATCCTACTCATATAGTTGAGTTAGATGATGTTCAAGTAAATGAAAACTTAAAATATGAAACGTTGAATGAAAACTTAAAATATGAAACATTGCCTTTGAGGATCGAGGATTGACAAATGAAGCACTTAAGAGGGAAAAAGATTCTTTTGGTCAAGGTGATCTGGGGAGGTACATCAGGAGAAGATGGAACATAGGAACTGGAGAGTCAGATGCGATAAGCCTATTTAGCCTTGTTTGAGTCAGATAAATTTCGGGGACGAAATTTTTAAAAAGGTGGGAGAGTTATAACACCCTGAAATTTCGATAACTGAAAATAGATGTTTGATGTAATTATTGTATTGTTTGATTAAGTTAGATTTGTTGCGTTGTTCTTCATATTACCTTGATGCAATTGCTTGCCATGAAAGTTAAGATGTGCAAAGTTTGTTTGATTTATGTGTGTACTGCGAGAGTGATAGTTTGACCCATAACTTGCTTTGGTAAAACTACCATTCCAGATTTGTTAACCGTTGGATCGCCCTCAAATATGGGCAGCAGCTGCAAAATCCATCTCTTCATATTTTGACCGTTGGATCTTCAAAATAAGGATTTTGGATGTCGTGCTAAGCGTGACAGCACGCTAAGCGAGATATGTTGTTGCGCTGAGCGAGACAAGTCGCGCTGAGCACAATTCCTAGATATTTCTAGACAGAAAGGAAATTGCTCTGAGCGAGGAAGGATGTGCTGAGCGAGACATTCGGGTTATAAATACGCACCAGCAGCGCAAAAACATGATTTTCTCTCTCCTTCTCTCTAAACTCACCCAAAAACCATAGGAACTCCCTCTCCACCAGCCACGACCACCATGGACCACATGGGCCACCGTTGCTTGCCACAAGACCACAACACAGAGAGGAACCTCTTAATCGGAGAAGAATCTTCGAAACTCTTCTCAAAGTCTCGGTAGAGAACGAAGCCTCAAAATCCTTCTTTCTTGGTTTCCTTGATGTAATCTTGGTTCCCTTTATCTTCTTCTAGCCAGTTTAAGCCTTTCTTAGTGTCTATTGTGTTTTGGGTACCGTTGTTGGGGGGTTTTACACTTCCTATGAAAACCCTTTGAAAATGAAATGTTGTAAAAGTCTCATTTTTAAGAAATCAATGTCATTTCTGTGATCCTTGTTGAACCCCGGTCACATTGGTGTGATTGGAATTTCAAAATGATGTTTTTTGACATGGACTCCCAAAATACCATTTTAGCTTTTTTTGATTTGAGTGGGTATTTGACCCCAATTGTTAACTTTGACCTTGTCTTTGAAATCTATACTAAATTGTCTTTGATTTGGTATATAGAGCTCTGCGTTCGGATAAGCACGGATATTCAAAAGGTCACGAAACAACACCGCTAGGATGTAACAGGGAGAACCCCTAGTTAGGTAAGGGGAGTTTATTATTTGGTTACATTTTTGGTACCATAGTTGGGGGCCAGGGAATCCAACTACGAGGATATCTGCTTGTCCCTGTTGTGTGCTAGTTTTCAAGGAAAAACTAAGTTTTTAAATAATGGGATGTGATGAATTTATGATTGATGTGTGTCTGTTCTTGTATGCGCTCATTTTTAAGATAAATGATGTTCTTAACTAATGGGATGTGGTGTATCTATTATAAATGTTGTTGATGATATGGAAATTGAGATGTTATTGATGTGTTGGTGATGATTGAATGAGATAATGATGATGTGTTTGATGATGTACAAATGAAATAATGTTAATATGGTTGATGATGTTGAAATGAGGTGACTTTGATATGTATGATGATGATATTTAGATGATGCAATGTTGATGTTGATAATGACATTGATGAGAGATAATGTTGATGTGAACAATGTCATTGTGTGATGTGGATATACATGGATACCCATGGGGGTGCATGACGGGCTACCCTTGCTAGGAAGGATGTGTTCCTAGCCAGGTCATGCATTGATTGTGCCCATGGTTGTATGTTGTATATGTCCATGTGGGATGCAGTGACCAGTTGGTTACCCTTGCGAGGAAGGATGTGTTCCTAGCCAGGTCATGCATTGATTGTGCCCATGGTTGTATGTTGTATATGTCCATGTGGGATGCAGTGACCAGTTGGTTACCCTTGCGAGGAAGGATGTGTTCCTAGCCACGGTCAGTGCATCGGTGAGCCCATATTGGTGTGTTATGTATGTACATGGGGGTGCATGATGAGTTATCCTTGCGAGGAAGATGTTTTCCTAGGCAGGTCATGCATTGATGGTGCCCACGTTACATACTTCATATTACATTGATGGAAATAGAATGAAGGCATGCGCATACCTATGGGTTTCTATGGCTGAAAACCCAGGTACTAAAGGGCCATCAAGTTTGGAATTCCCATGCGCCACTGGTTGATCACCGTGGGGGGGAATGGCCAATGCACGACAGGGTGACCCTGATAGGCAATGAATCATATTCCTGTGAGAGGCTATTTCCTTGAATATGATACCACATTGCATGGTTAGAGTGAAATCAGGAGCATGCATCATTCTGATTTTTGTGATCATGATTGTTTGATTTATGAAATGAATTGGATGATTAGTTTTGTCAAGTGTGTATTGGAGTGATGGAGTTATGGTAATAATTGTGGTTGTTACTGTTGTTCCTTTCCAATTGTTCTTATCTGTTGCTTGTTGGTTCTATATAATAAACTCACCCTTACATTTGTTGTACCGTGTGGTTGGTACCTATGATGATTGCGAACCTTTGTTCGTTTGAACAAATGAGCAACATTAGGTGACTCTAGAGGAGATTCTTTTTAGTTGGAGCTGCCAAGCCAACGTGATGACGTTCGAGTTCTTTTTGGAAAATAGTTGTGTTTTGTTAATCAACTCTTTCTTAGTTAGTCCTTGAATTCTTTTGTTAGATATGTAAGATTCTAGGTGTAATTACATGTAAAACTGAATTAAGTAAGGATATGTGAATGATATGCCTTGATTCGACACACACACACATGTATATATTCAATTATGTGATTGTATCGTATGTGTATGATAGTTGTATTATTACGAAATTTTTATTAGTATATTTTCATAATCAAATTAATGGAATTTTCATTAAAAATCAAAATTTGCACGATTAAGAGTTAGTGATATCATAGCGACGAGGCGGGTCGTTACAGTCAACAACCTAATGTATCCCATATAAGAATTTTGTAACACCCCAAATTTTAGTACAAAACATTTCTTGGAAAACTCTCATTAATTCTTTTTATTCTTGAAATACGTGTCAATAAATTAATACCTTCTTCAAAACTTGAGTAATATTTTTTTTTAACACATATGTGATAAGTGTCATATATTAGTGAAATTAGGGTTACATTGAAGGCACTTATCTTTCATTTTTACTAAGAATATCTATAAAACTTGCCCTAAATCTAGTTTGTTTGTATTTAGTGCTTAGGATGAATGTTATGTTCATATTCTTCAAGATTTATCCAATCTTCTCTTGCATTTTGATAGGTTAAAAGGATTTCCGAAGATTCTGAACACATAAAGCAAACATAGGAGGTGCAACAAGCAATCCAAGCCCGAAATCATCAAAGGCCCAAAGCATTCTTCAGGGTTAAGCTTCTAACTCGCCCAGGCGACCAACTCCAGTGCATTTGGCTCGCCCAGGCAAGCTTCAAGTTCCCAAAAGATAAACATTAGCTCGCCCAGGCGAGCAAACAATGAACAAATCACTTGCCTGGGCGAGTGAAGCAGGCAGGAGAGGGAAATCTATAAATAGCCACGAATTTTGCAAGCCAAGGCATTCCTTTCTTCAATTCCTATGTGCTTTAGCTAAATCTTCAGCTCTAGGGTCTTAAAATATTGTTAGTAGGTATTAGGGAAGTGAGAGAAGTAAGGATTATAGGGGAAACCCTGCCGGAGTGAAACAGAGATGATTTCCTTCATCAACTCTTCTCTTAAGGAGGTTCTCTCCATGGTCGCCTAAGCTTCTCGAGGATTGGAAGTAATCTTCTATCCCTATGTATCTCTTTTAGTTTTATTTTATTGCATGAATCTTTTCTATCTCTTGTTGGTAATTTCATTATGTGTTTAATGCTTGATTCTACTTGATCAATAGTCTCATGAATTGAAATCCTAAGTTTGACTTGAAAGAACCTTTAAGGTTTGAACTGAATGAAATTACTTATCACGTTACATTGCTAGGAATAGGGCTTAACGTTTTAATTGCATAAGCACACGATTTTAATTCTTAATGTTGGGGTATTTATTTTGATATGCGAGGGATCGATATCTAGTAAATATTCTTAGGATTCTCAAATGCGAGGGATCGATTTGGGGTAAAAACGTGCGCATCAATAAGAATAGAAAATGACTTATGCATGATAAGATTAATTAGATATAAATGGATAAGAATGATGAAATCCAATCCTACACTTTTCCTGAATTAAACTCATTTTATTTATTATCGTAGTTTTTCGCATTCGTTATATTTTACATTTCATTATCACATCAAATGAACTGTCATTTACACTTTCTGTATATAAACTATTAAACTGTAAAAACTATATTTAAATTAATCAAAGTAAACTCAAGTCCCTGTGGACACGAACTTCTATAAATTTTGTAACTTGCAACGACAAAACGGTACGCTTGCCTTTGAAGAACTTCTATAAATTTTCTAACTTCTATAAATAAGTTCCCAATTTTCATAGATTTTCAAATAGGCGAACTTCTATAAACTTATAGATGGTGCAGTTTTTTTTACCTTTGAAGAAGTTCTTAGAACTGAACTTGAAGAAGAATTCCACAAGGATTAGGCTCTAGATACCATATGATGTATGTCTAAACCCATTAGACATTAATTTCCCAAATCTACCTGATGGAGGTCCATTGTAAGCTAAAGGTCTAGAAGGAGAGCTTCAAGCACTTCCTTTGGTGAGCTTTAAATGACCCATGACAAGAGCTAGAACTCAAGCCCTTCAAGACCACATCAAGGCTAACTTGGACAAGCAAGAGGAAGAACACCAACTCAAGGATAACAAGGGTTGGATTTTAATGTCTCAAGTTCAATATAATTCCATAAATTCCAGCACTTGTTAGTAGCAAAGATAATTGTAATAAAAAAAGGCTTTATAGTGCAATTGTGTAAAGAGGTGTAGGTGCACTTGTTTGTAATTTGTGTAGCAACTTAGTAAATTAGTTGGCTGCACTTAGAAGCAAAAATACTGCACCATTTTCGAATTTGGGACAACCAAGGGTAACTTAGGGAAGCTTGCACCACAAGCTTCATTAAGCTTGCCTTTAGGTTCCTTTAGTGCGCACTACAAGCTTCATTCCAATTTGCATTTCCCTTGCCTTTACTTGTAATTTTGTGTGCTATATATGGCTGCCCAAAACTGAATGTAACTAACTTTGGTTCATTAATACAAATCTGAAAATTTGTGTGAGAGTTTCTCTCTTGTTCTTGTGAAAGAACCTCTTGTTTCTTATCAATGGCTTCAAGCTATTATGGTGATTCCTCCAAGACTTATTGGAGAGCTTCTCCATGGTGTCATTCCCCTTCATCCCTAACCTTTCTTCCATCTTCCATTGCTGAAATTAAAAGCTTCTAAACAGCCCCATATTCACATGAAAGTGTTGAAGTTTGTGTTCTTGAAGTTTGCTTGAAGATTGGGTTTCATTTCAAGGTAGATTTGGGAAAACTAATGGCTAATGGGCTCAGCCATACATCAAGTGGTATCTAGAGCCTAATCCTTGTGGAATTCTTCTTCAAGTTCAGTTTTTAAAAGTTCTTCAAAGGTAAAAAAAAAATTGCACCAATAAAAAAATCCATAAATCTTCTTCTATTTATTGTGCTCTAGTGTTTTTGTGAAAACTTTTGGTGGTGTTGGCTCCTTGTATTGTTCTTCAAGTTTCTTGTGATTTCATGTGTTCATGTTCTTCATTTGTTCTTGATATTTTTCTAATTTTCTAGTCTTGATTCTTCTCCATTTATGTTAGTAGTGTTTTTTGTGTTGTATGACCACTTGTTTTGATTATACTCTCATGCCTAAACTGAATTGAATTGTTAGAAGCAAATTTTACAATTGTTATACATCATATTTTTGTGAATCATTAAATTTCTTCAAGAATTTTTGAACTTGTGCAAAAGAAAAACAAAGGCTTACAAAAACGTTGTGGAAGAAACAAGAAAAGACCAAAGATAAACATTTTGGTTTAGCCAATGAAATTATTCATTGGTTGTTGGACAAAGTGAAAGAAAAATAGAATTTAGAAGCAAATCAAAGTTACAAAAGCTACAAGTTTTGAAAACAATAATGAACACACACAATAACCAAGCGGGAGGTGAATTGGTTAAAACAGAGTCTTTAAAAATTCTTTTTAAAGCAAGCAGCTGATTTAGGATCTTTATCACAATAAGAATGCGTCAACCAATCAAACCACTCAATTCAAGAATACATTTACTAAAAACTTCACTTGTTGAGTAATAAAAGATTTCACCAAAAGAATCACAGATTAAGATAACAAGAAGAGATTAAGGAAAAGAGATCAACACAAGATCTTATCCTGGTTCACCTCTCAACATAGAGGCTACATCCAGTTTCTTCCAACCAACACTAGGTTAGAGTTCCACTAAATCAAATTTTGTTATTTACAAGTTTTTACAACTGATCACCTTTATCAACCCTAGATAAAGAAATAGAAATATAAACCCTATAGACTTCTAATAACCAAGAACCAGATAACACTACTCTATTCTTCCCTCTAGAGAACCCTACTCTAGAAAAAGTGTAACGCCTGGCCACTTGCAGGACCAACGATTGTCCCTATATACCAACACAAGACTTTTCAGTGTGCTTTGCCCTCACTCACACACTTCCTGAGAAACTTCTCAAGAGGTCACCCATCCCAAGATTGCTCCAAGTCAAGCACGCTTAACTGTGGAGTTCTTATGTTATGGGCTACCGAAAAGTAGATGCACCTTGTTGGTATAAGTAGTACCTATTAAATCCTTTAAGTTATCCTCAACTGTACAGTCCCATACCTGCACAGCCTCTGGATCCCTCTCGTTCGGGTGTGTATTCGGTTCATTCATGTACTCCTCCCGCTGGAAGCCTGCCAGGAGCCGTTCCTTGTCCGTGCCTCACTACACCGGCGATCACTCCCCGCCCTCGTCAGCGCCCGGGATGTTACAAAAAGCTTTAAAGAGCCTCTCTGATCTAAGAACTTACAAGAAATAAAAGTATACAAACAAATCACTGAAAGAGTTTAAGAGATATACAACCTCATGATCCTCAGATGATGAATGAATGAATATTACCAAACAATCTCGGGTTGAATGAATGTAATTCTTGAAATCAACTCTCTTTGACAATCTCAAACCAACATGATCAATGATGCATAAGTTTTGGGTTTTGAAACAAGATCAATGTAACTCAGAATATTTCTTCTCAGACTATGAGAGCTTTGGTAATTAATGAGTATTTCGCGCTCTGCGTTTGGACGAGAACACGCGTACTAAAGGATCTCCAAAATAACAATGTGAGGTTTTATCAGGAGAACTCTTAGTGATGGAGGTCCATTCCAAGCCAAAGGTCTAGAAAGAGAGCTTGAAGTACTTCCTTTGGTGAGCTTTAAAGGACCAATGGCAAGAGTTAGGATTCAAGCACTTCAAGATCACATCCAAGCTAACTTGGACAAGTATGAAGAGGCACATCAACTCAAGGATAACAAGGGCTGGATTTTAATGTCTCAAGTTCAATTTAATTCAATAAATTGTAGCACTTGTTAGAAGCAATTCTATAAAATTCAAAAACAAATACTTTCTGTTTTAATCGATTACCTTAAGCTTGTAATCGATTACAAGGAGTTCAATTACACACAAAAACAAAGATGGTCTGTTTTAATCGATTACCATTTGTCTGTAATCGATTACACAACTATTTGAAAAAATGAAAACTCTTTGTGTTAATCGATTACCTAACGAAATAATCGATTATTTGGTTCATCATCTGTTTCCAGAAGATCAAGAACAAAATAATCGATTACTTGGTAGAGATAATTGATTATTTGGACAAAAATAATCGATTACTTGGACAAAATAATCGATTACTTGGACAAAATAATCGATTACAGTCAGTTATTTTCATTTTGTATATAAAGCTGTTAACTGAATGTGAAAGAACAACTCCATTTTTCTAAGTGAATAAAAATAGAGTTCGTGTGTAAGAGATTTTTCTCTTATTCTTGTGTAAGAACTTCATGTTTCTTATCAATAGCTTCAAGCTATTGTGGCGATTCTTCCTAGGCTTATTGGAAAGCTTTTCCATGGTGCCATTCACCTTCATCTCTTACCTTTTCCCCACTTTCCATTTCTGAATTCTGGACAACTTTGTGTCCCTGAAGAAAACTTGAAGTTTGAGTTTCAACACAAGGAAGATTTGGGAAAATTCATGGTTGATGGGTTCAACCATACATCAAGTGGTATCTAGAGCCTAGTCCTTGTGGAATTATTCTTCAAGATTCAGCTTTAAAAGTCTTCAAAGGTAATTTTCTGCAAATTTTGAAAATCTGAAATCCTTTCTTTTTTCCTTATGCTCTTGTGTTTTTGTGAAAATCTTTGGTGGGTTAGTCTTGTTTATTGATCTACCACATAACCTTAGTGTCTTTCTTCAAGTTCCATGTGATTTCATGTCTTCATGTTTTTCATGTTCTTCATGAATTCTTGATTTCTTGTTAATTTTTTTTGTTTGTAGTGTTGTGTTGTATGACCACTTGTTTTGATTCTACTTTCATGCCTAAACTGAGTTGAATTGTTAGAAGAAAATTTTACAATTGTTATACAACATATTTTTGTGATTCATCTTTTCTTTAAAGATTCTTGAACTTGTGCAAAAGAAAAAGAAAAGCTTACAAAAATCTTGTTAAGAAACAATCAAAAGCAAAAGAAAAATACATCAAGAGAAACATTTTGGTTTTCAACAAAAGAAATTATTCATTGGTGGCTGGAAAAAAGTGAAAGAAAAACAGAATTTAGAAGCAAATAAAAAATTACAAAGGCTACAAGTTCAAAATTTCCATTGAACCACAAAATCAAGTGAAATTGTATGACATGCAAAGTATATGAAATTTAGCTTCTAGCAATTGAATTTAATTGACATATTCTTTTGTGCAGTTTGGTACATTCCATAGATTCCTTAAGTTGTCTCATTAAATTCCATTTGAGTGGTGCTTTTCCAAATTTTATTTTCTTTTGTTGCTTGTCTCTTAAAATTCCAAAGTTTTGTCTTAGAGTTTTCTTGTTCTTGGACTCTTGAGCCTAGCCTAGAATTGTTTCCTATTTCACTATAGTAAAGAAGCTTGATTTGATTTGAAGTTTTTTCTTAAGAACTATAGAGAGGAATAAGAGTGGAAAAAGGAAAGAGAGAACATTATAGAAAGAGACTAGAAAGTGTGCAAACACGAGTGAAAGTGATAAACACTTCGAGAGGGGTGAGAATTTTCTTATATACTTGTGTTTTTGCTAACCATTTTTTTTAAGGATGAGCTCAATAGGAGATGAGGCTTTGTCACCTAGGACCTCTATGTTGATGAAAACAATAGAAGACTTCCAAACTAAAATGGATGCAAAGTTTGAAGAGTTCCAAAAGAAGAATCAAAGAAGGAGTAGTCCAAATGGTAGTATAGATGGAGAGGCTCATGGTAGTAGGGGGTTGAGTGAGTATGCTTCCTCTCATGGAGGAAATTATTATGATGAAAAGAGTAAGAGGGAGAATAGGAGAGAAAACAATAGAAGAGAACATAGGAGATACAATCCTAGGAGGGAAACTAGAAATGAGAAAGATTGGACAGTGAGGAGAGAAGAAAGAGAAGAGAGGAATGGAGGATTGGGTGGAGTGAAAATAAAAGTTCCAAAATTCCTTGGCAATAATGATCTTGAAGAATATTTTGAGTGGGAGATGAACGTAGAACAAATTTTCTCATGCCAACAATTTGAGGAAAAAAAGAAAGTTACTCTAGCAACTCTAGAGTTTGGAAGTTATGCTTTGACATGGTGGAACCAAATTCAAATGGATATAGGGAGAGGGAGGAGGCAAAGAGTAAATTCTTGGGATGACTTGAAGGCATGCTTGAGAGGAAAATTTGTCCCCACTTATTATGCAAGGGAAGTCCACAACAAGCTTCAAAGACAATTCCAAGGCTACAAGAGTGTTGATGACTACTACAAGGAAATGGAATTGATGATAAGGGCTGAAATTGGGGAGAGCCAAGAAGCAACAATGGCTAGATTCCTTCATGGCTTGAATAGAGAAACTCAAGATGTGATGGAGCTACACTCATATGCAACAACTGAGTCCATAAAGCTCAAAGCGTGGAGCAATAAATAAAAAGGAGAAAAGCTTCCTTTTCTAAGAACAATGGGGCTGCAACTTCTAGTTGGAAGAACAAGCATAAAAGGGAGGTTTCTCATGTGAAAAATAAAGAAGAGAAGGTGGAGAGCTCAAGCAGAAAAATAGTGGAACCAACTCCAACAAGATCAAGCAATATTAAGTGTTTTAAGTGCCTTGGTAAGGGTCACATTGCTTCCCAATGTTCCAACAAGAGAACTATGATTTTGCTTGAAGATGGAGGCATAAGGAGTGAGTCTTCAAGGGACTCAAATAGTTCTTCAAGTGAAGAAGAAGAAGAATTCACACTGGTGGAGGCTGAAGAAGGTGATCTCTTGATGGTAAGGAGAATGTTGAGTAATTTTTGCCTTGAAAAATAGGAAAGTCAAAGAGAAAATTTTTTTCACACAAGGTGTTTAGTTGAAAAGAAAGTGTGCTCACTTATCATTGATGGAGGGAGTTGCACCAATGTGGCTAGCACAAGACTTGTGGAGAAATTACACTTGCCAACCACAAAGCAACCAAGGCCATACAAGCTACAATGGCTTAGTGAAAGTGGAGAAGTGGTGGTAAATTCTCAAGTGCTCATTCCTTTTTCTATTAATGCTTATAATGATAATGTTCTTTGTGATATTGTACCTATGGAGGCTAGTCATATCCTTCTTTGTAGACCATGGCAATATGATAGAAAAGTGATACACAATGGCATGGAGAACACTTTTGAATTTGAGCACTTAGGCAAGAAAATTATTTTGAGGCCCTTTGACTCCTAGAAAAGTATGTGAGGATCAAATAAAGATGAAAGAAAAGAGAATTGAGGAGTTGAAAAAAAATACTGCACCTAAAAAAGAGAAGAAAAATGAGCTACTAAAGAGAAAAACTAGTGAGAAGAAAAGAAAAGAGAAAGAAAATGAGAGCTAAAAAATTCATGAGATTAAAGAGAGCTTGTTCTTGAGTGAAAAGCAAAATAAGAGAATGTTATTGGCACAACAATCTCTTTATTTTATGTTTCCTAACTCTCTTTGTTTACATGTTGAAAAAGAAGGTGAAAATTTGCCAAAAGTATGCAATCTCTTTTGGACAAATATCATGATGTTTTTCCAAAAGAAGTGCCTAATGGCTTGCCTCCTTTGAGAGGCATAGAGCACCAAATTGACTTGGTTCCAGGATGTTCACTTCCAAATAGGCTAGCATATAAGACTTCCCCCATGGAAGCAAAGGAGATCCAAACACAAGTGGAAAAGCTACTTGACAAAGAGCGGATCCGTGAGAGCATGAGCCCTTGTGCTATGCCTATTATTCTAGTGCATAAGAAGGAGGGAACTTTGAGAATATGCAATGATTGTAGGGCAATCAACAACATCACCATAAGGTATAGACATCTGTTGCAAAAACGGCAAGTGCACCGCTCGTTTCAAGTAATAAAGTAGGTAAGTAGAGTATCGTCTCCACAGGGATTGGAATGAAGTTCACAGTAATTCTAGGTCTAAGCGATTGGAAGTAAAAGAAAAAGAAAATCTTTGTGAAGAATTGTTGTGTGTGTGATGAATGATTAAATAAAGAATAGAATTTAAAGAAATAAATGCAATAAATAGTTTAGGTTGTTACCAATGGAATGAATGATCGTGGTCAGGCACAATTCCCTTTGATTCCTACCTCTTTCACTTAACTGATTATCAAGTTGATTACTCAAATGACATATCTCTCCAAATTTAGTTAATCCTAATTCCTTAGCAATTTAACCCTTTAACCTGAATTGAAATCCTAATCCCTTAGCGATTCCTATCAAGCTAAGCATTTAAGAGAATATATCATAAGTTGATTGTTCTGATTGCTCAGAGAATAAATCTTTTCTAATTTAGTTAACCCCTAATCCCTTAGTGAATTAACCCTTTAACCTAAATCAAAAACTTAATCCCTTAGTGAATTCTATCAAGTTAAGCATTTAAAAGAATATATTATAAGGTTCTGCAGCCACGCATCCCTATCACTAGGCAATGAACAACTGTTATCCTACTTAGGTCAGCAATTAGAATTCCAACATCCCTATTGCAAATCCTAACCCTCAGCACTTAAATAGAATGGCCAATTCCAAATAAGAATAAAACAATAAAGAACAGAGTAGAATAAAACAATCATGACAATCTCATTCAATACCAGTCAAATTACAGAGGAGTTCACATTGGTTCTTGGCCTAACCACAATACAGAATTTAGCCTGACATAGGCTTCAAGAACACAATAGTTGTCATATAATTCTGCAGTAAACCTAGCCTTGATTCTTGATTTCCAAGGGTTTAGAATGATAAAATATGATGTTCAATGATTCCCAGCCTCCTTTCTTCAGTCCCAGAGGCCTTTTATTTAGAGATGAGTTTAATTGGAGTAACAAAGTCTTTTCCTGTGCCAAATCTCGAAATAGATCAATTTAAATCAGGAAAAAAATCTTCACGGCGCTAATGGCGCGGAGTCTCGCACTGATCGCGCGGGTTGCACGAATGAGAAGCTGATTCCAGACCTTGTTTGCAACACATCAAACAATTCCCAGATTAATAGTTGCTATCCTCAGCAACAGACATAACCTCAAGAATAAGCAAGGGTCAATAATCAAACTGAACCACAATTCACAGCCCTAGAATCATCATGCCGAGTATGATCAAATTCAAATCAAAGCTTCAATGACACTTTCAATTCTGTCAAATTGTGAGAGTTAACTTGAGTGTTCCTCATTGAATGTGTTTATTCCACTCATCACTCCAGTGTATCAGGCTATGATAATTTCTCACTCAACATAGTCACAGCACTACCATAGCTTGAAGATATTCTCAACAGATGCAAGCACAACTTGATCAAATGGTCTTTCAGGCTTGTAACTTGACTGGGCTAAGGGTAGGAAATTCTTTGGAAAAAGTAGCTAATGTGAGGCTAGGTCCAATCCCTAAGTCCAATCTTATGGTTATCCATCTTCCTTGCCATCTTTTTCAAAACCTGGCAACTTTATTCAACACTTTATTCTTTATAAAGCAAAACAAATAACCTTCTTTTCTTTTCTTTTTCTTAAATTAAACAAAATATAACAACTATTCAGATTTCCAGCTGATATTCTCAGTCTTATTATTTTCCAACTGGCCTTATTTGTTTATTCTCTCAGCTTCCATATCAACTGGATTCACTTGTGTTCCTTCATGCCTTGATGGACAATTCCCTGTTTTCTGCTGTCATGGACTTGTATTCTACTTTCTCTAGCCTCAGGGAGGTTGGTCAATGTAGATGGCTCTGATTTGGGCAGCAGAAATGAAAGGCTCAAGCTCAAAAGAGATACAAATGGAAAAGAATTGAGGGTGAGTCAATTTGGCCCTGGTTTTCAGAAGAAGAAACTACCTTAATCATGTCAATTCACACCTGCATCCAGAGAAACAATTCAAATTCTAGAGTGCTATGAAAATGGAGTCTCTCAGAAAGAAAATTTACCACTATTTTGGCTCAAACCTCACAGGTGTTAGACTCAAGTCAATCTCTGCTAACTTCATTTCAAACATCATTGCAACTTCAACATGCATATCACATACCAACAATCATAATTCCATTCATGTATCATGCAGTTCATGCTACATTTTATTTCACACAAGCTCCCATCAGAGAAATCCTATCCATTACTGTGTCCATTCACTTTTTATTCTGAAAAATCTGATGTGCTTCTAACCTTTATTGAATTAATTAACTAAAAATTTAATCGAATGACTAAAATTTTTCTGTTGGACATCCTTTGTTTCTTGAATGTGATTTTTCAAATAATGCATATGCACCCATTCCCAGATTTAGAAAATTGTTGTCCCCAGTAATAACTGAAAAAGGATTATGTGCTGCTAGATATTCAATGATGTATGCATTATTTGAGAAATCACAACCAGAATGAAACATTAATCTAAACAGAACTTACTTAAAACAATAAAATAACAAAACAACTAACCTTAAAGTAATATACTGAAAATTAAAAACAAGAACAATAAAACAAAATTTAATGGTCCTGGTGTTGTCACTTTGCTGGAAGATGCAGCAGCACTTGGCTTATTATCTTTCTCAATCTCTTCACCCTGAAACTCAGAAAAAATTCCATATATATACCTGATGCAGTGGGCTGAATTCCCAGATTTATTCCTTTCATATCACAAATTGACACAACCAGACCAAGCTCTCGGAAAGGATTCCAAGAATCGCTCATTTAACGTCTTGAGCTAGACGCTTCTTGCTATTAATCCTCTGTGGAATTAAGTGGAACAGAAACCGCATTTCTATTCACTTGGTCTCCAAAGTAAAGTTTCAGCCGACATTTGTTAACTTTAAAGGTTTTGTCCTTGTCTAAAGAAGAAATTTCTACTATTCCATAAGGACAAATTCTTTGCACCAAGAAGGGACCAGATCAACAGAGTTTTAACTTACCTGGGAAAAACTTCAGGTGAATTTTAGAGAGTAATACCTGTTGTCCTAGTTCAATTTCTTTTGGACTAATTTCGTTGTTACGCCACTTCTTGGTCTTCCTTTTACAGGTCTTAGCATTCTCACCTGCAGTTACAGGTGTTTTGCCTGCAGTTTGATACTCCCTTTGTGCAGTAGCCAGCTTTTTGACCCAATTCTTCTTAGGTGTTTCCACAGCTTCTTCTAGAATCTTTTTCAGCTTAACCTTTGGTGCTCCAACTGGGAAATCATTTTCTTTCTTCTCAAGCATCCCAGCAACTTCTTGTATGATTTCTTGGATGTGAACTTCCAGATCTGCAGTGCTTAATTCTGCAGCAAATGCTGCTGCTGTTGTGTTTGCTTCTGCAGAATTTTCTGCTGCATCTCTTGCATTTTCTTCATCTCCAGCTGCTGTTTCTAATGTTGTCATACCTGCACAATTCACATTATCCAGAAAATCTAGCCTAGAACAATTATGTTTGTCAGATGGATTTGTCGCAGTATTAAAAACATTAAAAATAACAGATTCATTATCCATCCTAAGTTCCAGCTTTCCCTGTTCTACATCAATTAAGGCCCTAGCAGTTGCTAAAAATGACCTTCCTAACAGCAGAGGGATTTCACTTTCTCCCTCCATATCTAAGACAATAAAGTCTGCAGGGAAGATGAATTTATCTACCTTTACTAGAACATCCTCAATTACACCAGATGGTTTCCTTATTGAACGGTCTGCTAATTGCAAGGAAACTCTAGTGGGCTTCAATTCAGATATACCTAAGGACTTACACATTGACAATGGCATTAAGTTTATGCTAGCCCCTAAGTCACAAAGTACCCTCCCTACATTGATATTTCCTATTGCTATAGGGATATTAAAGCTCCCAGGGTCTTTCAATTTTGGAGGAAGCTTCCTCTGAATTATGGCACTGCACTCTTCAGTAAGTGCTATGGTCTCACAATCTTGCAGTTTGTGTTTCTTAGACAAAAACTCTTTCATGAATTTTGCATAGTTAGGCATATTGGCTAATGCCTCAGCAAATGGGATATTAATGTGCAACTTTTTAAACATATCTAAAAACCTGGCAAACTGCTGCTTCTGGAGTTGTTGCTTGGTCTGCACTGGATATGGGGGTTTCTCAAAGCGAGAGAAATCCCATTGCTTCTTGGAAAGTGCAGAATTTTTCTCCTTCTTTTCTTTATCTACAGGTTCTGCCACCTCTGGTTATGCAGCAACTGTGGTAGTCTCCTCCTCTTCATCTTTCTTACTTACCTCAGTCTTTTCTTGAGGATTGATTACCTTTCCACTCCTGGTGGTGATAGCATTGACATGTTCCCTTGGGTTTATCATTGTGTCACTGGGAAACTATCCTGGTGGTCTTTCAGAAATTTGCTTTGCCGATTGACCAATTTGGATTTCAAGATTCCTGATAGAAGCATCTTGATTTCTATGGTGAGCTCTAGTCTCATTGATGAAAGCATTTGTGGCTTGAATGTGCTCAGTAGTTGTTTTTGACAGCTGCATCACAACTTTCTCAAGTTCAGAGATACTTGTGGTTGGAATGGGAAGAGGCTGCAGATAGTTGTTAGACTTATAATCTAACCCCCCTCCTTGGAAGTTCTTCTGGTAGTTGTTTCCGGGAGCAAAGTTATTGTTTCTCTGATAGGGCTGCTGCTGGTATGGCTGGTGCTGTCTCTGATCATTCCAAATGCCATTAACCTGCACAGGGTCAGCTCCAACAAGAATGGGGCAAATATTAGACTCATGCTCACCTTGGCAGTACTCACAGACAACATGTGGTTGGCTGGCTACAACTTGTGCTGCAGAGACTTGTAATCTGTCAATTTTCTCAGTCAACTTGGCCAGCTGTTGTGCCAAGATTTTCTGCTCTGCAAGCATTGCATCGTTGCTGGACAGCTGGATTGGTTATCTCTTTGGCTGAATGGTTATGCTCTCATTTTCGTTTCGAGCCAGAGAATTGATAAGCTCATAGGTTTGAGCTGCAGTTTTTGACCTTATTGTACCCCCTGCTGCAACATTAACAATCATGCATGATTCAGGAGTCATACCATTAAAGAAAATACGTACCTGCTTACCCACAGGCATGTCATATTATGGGCATCTCCTGATCAATTCTTGGAATCTATTCCAAGCAGCACATAGGGACTCTCTTCCATTCTGAGTGAAGTTGGTAATTTCGTTCACCAACCTGTTGTATTTATCCATGGAAAAGTACTGGGCAAAAAATCTTGAGACTAAGTCGTCCTAAGTTGAGATGCTATTGGAAGTTTGTCTATTTAGCCATCTCAATACATTCCCCTTAATAGCAAAAGGGAATAGACTTAGCCTTACAGCATCATCTGAGACCCCTTGGTGTCTGATAGTGTTACAGATTCTGAGAAATCTGTCAATGAAGTCATGTGGGTCTTCAAAATCCTCTCCTCCAAACTGACTACGTTCCACCAATGCTATCAATGAAGGATTTATATCAAAGTGATTAGCTTGTATTGTTGGTCTCACAATGCTGGAGTTTGGTCTTGTGAACATAGGGGCCAGAATATCCCCCATTAGTTCATCTTTCGGTCTCGGCTGATTATTTCTTTCTTCAGTCATCTCTGCCTCTGACTCTAATTCAGGGATTGAATCAAAGTCAAAGTTTTCAGCTTCTCTCCTCCTTTGTTTGGCTAGTCTCCTTCGGATGGTTCTTTCAATTTCCAGATCGAACTGGAAATCCTCAGGGTTAACCGAACCTCGCATAAAACTCAGAGAAGCGATTAGTAACAAAAATTCCAATCACAAAGATTAAAATTACTATAAAAATCAGTTTACCAATCCCCGGCAACGGCGCCAAAAACTTGTTGCGAAAACGGCAAGTGCACCGCTCGTTTCAAGTAATAAAGTAGGTAAGTAGAGTATCGTCTCCACAGGGATTGGAATGAAGTTCATAGTAATTCTAGGTCTAAGCGATTGGAAGTAAAAGAAAAAGAAAATGTTTGTGAAGAATTGTTGTGTGTGTGATGAATGATTAAATAAAGAACAAAATTTAAAGAAATAAATGCAATAAATAGTTTGGGTTGTTAACAATGGAATGAATGTTTGTGGTCAGGCACAATCCCCTTTGATTCCTACCTCTTTCACTTAACTGGTTATCAAGTTGATTACTCAAATGACATATCTCTCCAAATTTAGTTAATCCTAATTCCTTAGCAATTTAACCCTTTAACCTGAATTGAAATCCTAATCCCTTAGCGATTCCTATCAAGCTAAGCATTTAAGAGAATATATCATAAGTTGATTGTTCTGATTGCTCAGAGAATAAATCT
>PYAF01005182.1:8629-21337 GCA_007407185.1 Glycine tomentella
TGTGTTCTTTAATTTTCTCAGTTTTACATGCTTATTACATTGTTTGTGAATCATATTCAAAGCACAGTTTGAGATACTCTGTTTTCTGGTGCTCTTGGAAGGGGAAGATTGATTGAAGACTGATTTTGTTTTAAAGATTTGTTTTGAATCTGAAAATTGATTTCTGGTATCAAAAGAATTTTAATAAGTGATGAAGATCTTGTGGCTACTCTGATTTAAATTTTAATTGGGCAAAGTTTTTCAACCAATTCACCCCCCTCTTGGTTGTTTTAAGTATTCATCTATTTTTCATATCATTCTTCAATACGTTATGTGTGCCTCATTAAAAACTTTGTTAGGAAAACCCAGTAAGACAAAACTATGATTAAGGGAAAAAGAGTGCAAAACGTATTATTTCTCCATCTAATGCAAACATTTATCTTTAAGACGATGAAATCTAATCTTGTGAACCAAGTATTCAAAAGTTTTCCTTAGTTATGACTTTGTAAAGAAATATTCTATATTCAACACAATGAACTTGTTGAACATTTATATTACCATTCTTTTAGAGATTATGGGTGAAAAACAAATTTAATAAAATATGTTTTGTTCTATCTCCTTTAATGTATCCTTCTTTCAACTAAGCAGTTAATACATGTAACATTGTATTCACATGTGATCATCGATACCATTTTCCCTCTTGTTAAGCAAAAAATTTCTGTATGATTAGCCTGTGTGCCTATTTTGGCTTATTTTACATATTGTCATGGAATTGTTGTACTACCTCATTTATGAAAACAGTATGAACACACAATAACCAAGAGGAGGGTGAATTGGTTTAATTTGGTCTTTTAAAAATCTTTAAGAATTAGAGTTATGAAGATCATATCACAAATAAACCAAGAATGCACCAACCAATCAAATCACTCAGCTTAAGAAAGTAATTACAAAACTTTCACTTGTTGAATATGAAAGATAGAGCAAAAAGAATCACAGATTAAGACAACATGAAAAGATTAAAGGAACTAGTCAACACAATGGTTTATACTGGTTCACTTCTCACCTTGAGAAACTAAATCCATTTCTTCTAACCACAATGGTTAGAGTTCCATTGATAACAAAAATATTCTTACAAGCTTTTACAAAAATACCTCTTAATCAGACCTTGATTAAGAAAAAGACTTCTAAACACCTTAGAATCTTTGTGATCAAGACATAAAGATCCCTTAGGAACATATAATGACCAAGCTCAAAAAAAAAAAAAATCTGGCGCGGTTAGCGCCAGAGTCTCTGGTTTTCGACGCGATTAGCGCTAGTACTGGCGCTAGTAGCGCGAGAGACGCGCCAAAGGACCAATTTTATCTGGAATCTGACGCCAGTGGCGCAATTAGCGCGGGAACGCGGGCAGTCACTATAAAAGGCCATTTCTCACGAAATTAGGACCCAAAACTTCATCTTCTTCCTCCTTCTACGTTTCTGCCATTGACAAGGGAGAAAAGCTTCATACCCACTCAATCCTTGACCAAAACCTTTCGCATTAAACATAAAAGTTGAAGGGAACCACTCAATGAGCTAGATTCCAACCTTAGTTCTTTGTGAGAACCATCAAACAGAGAGATCGCATTCTCTACGGAACTTCTCAAAGTTTCATTTTGGAAGGGAAAAAAGGCGTTTTAAGGACATTCAAGCTTGGAGAAGTCGTCCTCTAGCCTTCCTTGACGTTGTAGAGGTAAGAAACCCAAATTTTACCGATTATTTGAAAATTTGTTCTTGAGATGAATAGCGACCCATTTGAGTTAGAGCTGATAGTATGCTTAGGAGGTTGTTGTGATGAATGTTTAATCTTGAAATAGAACTTTTGTGGACTTTGAAAATTGGGTTATGAAGAATGTATGCGTAAAAAGAATGTTGGTTAAATTGATGATATTATGGTATGTATGGACCTTGGTGCTTTCACAAGATGTATTTAGGAGACTATATAAACGGTGAAAAAGTGTTGAAGTAACCGTTTTAGCCAACTTATTAATCATTGAAATGTGGCATGGATTGAACTCTTTGAATTGGTTTATGCAGAGCCTTAGGGAGACTCTAATGCCTTGGTTAGGCCAAGATAGATCCTGTTGGGCGTTTGTAAGTCACCCATTTAGGTGACTAGTCCTTATAACTTAGAGAAAAGAGTAAAAGAGGTTTAAATGGAAAAGAATTGTGTTTCTTTTCATTCAACGATTAAGAACCGTTATTGATTGTTTATATGCCTTTATGTAGGACGTGATACAAAGGTTATTGGTGGTTGCGACCATGAGGTCGGGAGAGCTGGTGTAGCACTCAGAGCAGGTAAGCTCTTTGTTCTTGGGAGTGTTTCCCATTGACTGTGTTCCACCATACTCCGAGGGAGTGATGATTATTGTATGTCACGATGCATGTGTATTGAAATTGTGTGTTACTGCTTTTATTGAGAACATGTATATGATGTATACTGTGATGATATATTATGTGATTGATGAGATTCTCTGGCCGATAAAATGGACTAAATATGGACTTCCCTTAGAGCCAAAGTCACGTGGAACAACTCTAAGTGGTCAATATATATGTATATATAGAAAATAAAACCTGAGAGGAATGTGCCCTTAAGTGGATGATCTTCTCTCAGAAGTGCCATATATGTCCGAGTAAGTCTTGAAGGAATGTGCCCTTCAGTGGATGATCTTCCTCAGGCAATGTTATATATATATATATATGTTATATCTTTGTTGCATTCCTGATGTTGGTAACACCCAACGGAATGGCACCTGTGTTGTGATATACATGTGATGTGTTTTATGAGAGTCGTGATGACTAGTTTGTGTGATGCTAATTTTGATACTAGGGGGAGCAAGGGAGGAGAGGCCTCCAAGAACCTTGAGTTTACTAAGATTGTATCTCACCCCATGTGGGGATTATATTTTTGCAGGTGATACTCAGCGAGCAGACGGTGGATCCCAGGGCAAGAGGCCTGAGTAAGGATATGGTTCTGTGTGAACCTTAGGCATATATTTTGAGAGCATGTTGGCTCATTTTTTTGTTATGCCTATATTTGTACCCCTGAGGAGAGGATGCACAGTTGATGTACTTTATGTATATGTTGTATATATTGAGAGATACTAATGTATGTCGAGAGGACAGGGTATATGATACCTTATTTTGTACAGTCATTATTGTGATATATGCATATGGCTTATTTGGTCCTCTAGTTGTCTAATGTGAGTATTTACCATACATAATGTAAATATGGTTTTGTTGATGACGTTTGATGACATCCTTTTTTATTTTCTTTCAAATTAATTATTAATTAGCTTTAATTAATTAATGCGCTTAACGACCATAAATGAATGTTAATGAACCGGATGCATACGGGGCATTACATTTTTATGGTATCAGAGTAGTTTCATAAGGAAGCATTATGTATGGTGATTTGTGTATTACTCACAACTGTTTTAGGTGTTTATTATGACTATTTCATGTGTGGTCTTTGAGTGTGGGCCAGATCAACTCACCCTTTGTGTAACATGTGCAGTGCCATGGTGAGGACCCGAAACAACAGTGAGACAGCGGGTGCCAATGCACACCCTGACCCAGTGACAGCCTCCTTGACATCTATGCAGCATGAGATGGCTGCAAACAGGCAGGCGAATGAGGCCTTATTGAAGGCCAACGAGGACTTGATGGAAGAGTTGAGATCTCTGTGGAGAGAGGAAAAAGCACCCTCTCCACCTCCGGCCTACGAGGGTTAGGGTAGCTGTTACATGGGTGGAGGTATCCATCGTTCTAATGGGCCTAGCCACCATTGAGGGGATCAGTTATCCCAAGCTGATGCTGAAGAGGATACAACCGCTAGTGGGAAGATGCTCATTACCTTTTGCAAGCATGACCCTCCAGCTTTTCATGGGGAATATGATCCCATTGCTGCTGCCAGATGGCTGCAGGCCTTAGAGAAGATCTTCACTATGATGGAGTGCCCAAACCATCAGAGACTTCTCTATGCTACATATATGCTACAGGGAGATGCGCATGAGTGGTGGGTCACCACTTCACAGTTGTTGAGAGGCCAGGGTGAGGCTATCACCTGGCCGACTTTTGAAGCCCAGTTCCTAGACAGATATTTTTCCAAAGATGCTAGAGAGCAGAAGCAGGCCGAGTTTGAGGGCCTTGTCTAGGGATAGATGTCAGTGGATGAGTACTTGACCAAGTTTAATAAGTTGGCAAAGTACGCGCATTTTAGGAGGGCTCTCCCTAATGTGGAGGTTCTTGCTGCTAAGTTCCAGAGAAGACTTAGAGAGAGCATTGAGGAGAAGAATGTTGGTATCGGATCTCGAGATTTGGGCAGCCTGGTGAGACAGTGTCGCCAGGTGGAGGATATGATCAGGAGGCGTAGTGGGAGCCAGCCTACTCCCTCCGTGAGACAGGAGGTGAGGAGGCCTAGCGATTTAGGCCCAACTGTGAAAGGCAAGGGCAGATATTTGAGGGTTTCTTCTCCTGCAAACAAGTTCAAGAAAGGCCCTGGTCAGAGAGGATAGCCACAGAGATCGGCTCCACTTCCCAAGTGTGCTACTTGTGGGAGAAATCATTGGGGAGTGTGCTCCACTTGTCAGCTTATATGCTATAGATGTGGCAAGCATGACCACTATGCTAGAGGTTGCCCACGGGCAGACAACCGAGCTTTAGCCACTCCTGTGATTTTAGTAGCACCACCGTAGGTCGGATTTACACTATGGATGCTAGAGAGGCAGCCAGAGCTCCTGACTTGATCGGAGATACTATTATGATAGATGTTTATGATGTGATAGTCTTGTTCGACTCTGGAGCTACTCACTCCTTCATTAAGGATCGTACTGCATTAAGGCTGAACTTGCAGATGGTCAGATTTTCCCCTCCTATGGAAGTTACCACCGCTTCTAGGGAGAGGTGTCGAGTAGACATGTAATGCAGAGATGCGCGGTTTCGATTTGATGGAAAAAAGTACACGATTGATTTGTACTGCCTAGCTATGCCTACTCTTGAGATTATTTTGGGTATGGATTGGTTGGCCAAGTATGGTGTGATGTTGGACTGTTGCAACAAGAAGGTTGTTGTGCCTTCTGATGGAGCTGGTTCGAGTTCCACTTCTTTCCTATCATTCTTGCAAACTTGTAAGGTGATTAGGGAAGGAGCTCAGGGCTATATCTTCTCATGTGTGACAGAAGATAAGCCGAGTGTTGATCTGTTGCAGATCCCAGTGGTGAGCGAGTTCGTGGATGTATTCCCAGAGGAGATTACGCAGCTACCACTTGAGAGAGAGATTGACTTCTCCATTGATTTGGTTCCTGGTGTAGGGCCAATATCTATAGCACCTTATCGTATGGCTCTTCTAGAGTTGAGAGAGTTGAAGGTGCAATTGGAGAACCTATTGTCCAAGCAGTTTATCAGACCAAGTGTTTCTCCGTCGGAAGCACCGGTGATCTTCGTGAAGAAGAAGGATGGCAGTATGAGGTTATGTGTTGATTACAGGCAGCTGAATAAGGTTACTATCAAGAATAAGTATCCTTTGCCTCAGATTGATGACCTGTTAGATCAGTTGAGGGGAGCCAGTGTGTTCTCCAAGATCGACCTGAGATCTGGATATCACCATATTCGAATCAAGCCCATAGACATACCGAAGACAACCTTCAGGTCTCGGTATAGTCACTAAGTATCATCTCATTCCCTTTGGTCTGACGAATGCCCCTGCAATGTTCATGGACTATATGAATAGGGTATTTAGACCTTTCTTAGATCAGTTCATGGTGGTGTTTATTGATGACATACTAATCTACTCCAGGACGGAAACAGAGCATGCCGAGCATCTCAGGATTGTTCTTCAGACATTGAGGAAGGATCAATTGTATGCTAAGTTGGCAAAGTGCGAGTTTTGGCTATCAGAGGTGAAATTCCTTGGCCATGTGATTTCTACAGCTGGGGTATCAGTTGATCCTAGTAAGATAGAGGTTGTGATAACTTGGGAGAGACCTAAGGACATATCTAAGATCTGGAGTTTCTTTCGATTGGCAGGCTACTACCGGAGGTTTATTTAGGGTTTCTCACAGCTGGTGTTACCTTTGACTCGCCTCACCTGGAAGGGGGTTTCGTTTGTTTGGACCCATGAGTGTGAACAATGTTTCCAGGAGTTGAAGGAGAGGTTGACTATAGCTCCAGTGTTGACCCTTCCTGATCCTGAGGGAAGCTTTGAGGTGTACTGTGATGCTTCCAAGCGGGGCCTTGGATGTGTATTGATGTAGGAGAAGAAGGTTGTTGTCTATGCTTCCAGACAACTGAAGCCTCATGAGGAGGCTTATCCTATGCACGATTTGGAGCTTGCAGCTATTGTCTTTGCTCTAAAGATTTGGAGGCACTACCTGTATGGTGCCAAGTTAGTGGTGTTCAATGACCACAAGAGTCTCAAGTATCTCTTTGATCAGAAAGAACTGAATATGAGACAGAGACGGTGGATGGAGTTCCTTAAAGATTATGACTTTGAGTTGAGATATCATCCCGACAAGGCGAATGTTGTTTCTGATGCCTTGAGCAGGAAGCATGTGAGTGCTACCTGCATGATGATCTCAGACTGTGAGCTGATTGAGCAATTTAGAGATATGCACCTGACTGTGACAGAGGGTGCTCGTGGTCTCGAGTTGAGCGAGACCAAGGTTGATAATGATTTGATGTGGAGGATCCGAGAGGCCCAAAAGCAGGATGATGTTGTGAGGGCCATGATTGGCCAGCAGGATGTTTCTTGGGAGACTCACGACTTGGTGTTGTACCAAAATCGAGTTGTGGTGCCTAAGGGCGAGTTGGTGGATGTCGTTCTATCTGAGGCTCATAAGGGCTGGTTTAGCATTCATCCAGGTGCCACCAAGATGTATCAGGACCTTAAGAGGAACTTCTGGTGGCCAGGGATGAAGAGAGACATAGCTGAGCATGTGACTAAGTGTCTGGTATGTCAAAAGGTGAAGATTGAGCATCAGAGACCGTTATATCTATTGCAGCCTTTGCAGATTCCAGAGTGGAAATGGGATAGCATTTCCATGGATTTCGTAGTTGGACTACCGAGGACTCAGACTGAATGTGACTCCATCTGGGTGATTGTTGATAGGCTGACCAAGTCCGCTCACTTCTTACCTGTTCGGACTGACTATACTGCAGAGAGGTTGGCTCAGCTATATGTCAGAGAAATTGTTAGACTGCATGATGTCCCAGAGAGCATTGTTAGTGACAGAGATCCGAAGTTCACTTCTAGGTTTTGGAGTGCTCTTCAAGAGGCTTTTGGGACCCAGTTGAGGCTTAGCACAGCCTAGCACCCACAGGCCGATGGTCAGACAGAGAGGACTATCCAGACTCTGGAGGACATGCTGAGAGCTTGTACTTTGGAGCAGGGAACTAGGTGCGATAGATACCTACCACTAGTGGAGTTCTCGTATAATAATAGCTTCTATGCTAGTTTGGGCACGACACCCTATGAGGCCTTGTATAGTCGGAGGTGTAGGACTCTTACTTGATGGACTAAGGTAAGGGAGAGACAAGCTTCTTGGACCTGAGATGGTTCAGGACATTTCTGAGCAGATCCGCATGATCAGAGATAAGTTGTTGCGGGTTCAAAGTCAGCAGAAGAGCTATTACGATAGTAGGCATCACCCGTTGCAGTTTGATGAGGGCAATCATGTATTTTTTAGGTTATCTCCTGTCACATGTGTAGGACAGGCATTGGGTGTGAGGAAGCTCAGTCCTAGGTTGAAAATTCTACCTAGGACAAACACCCTAAATAATAACAATTTTCTAAAGTATGTGTACATATAAAAATATATTTAAATATTTATTGACATATCTACTAAAATACATGTATTAAAATTTAAACTAAATATATAAAAAATCCAAAATAATATAAAAAATGACTCCTATAAATTAATAATTTGTTTGTATTAACTTTATAAATTTGGGCATTTTTTTTCTTCCTTGTGGCGTAAAACTCTTCGTTTAAATTACATAATGATTGGTTATATGGTTATATAATTTTTTTTATCGGTAAATATTAGTTTATTAGTTGTTAGAAATGTCAGTGGAGGGATTTGAACTCAACCTCTTCCCCTCCCTTCTGCCTTCACCCTTTCCTAATAACTAGATCAATTTTATATTTTCATCTGGTTAAAGAGGTTAACAAGCCATTAAGAAAACAAACCAATCAATCTAGTTTTCTCAATAATGACTAGAGCGCATGCACAAAAAAATGTCTTATATCGATAATGATGTCCGCTCACAAATATACATAAATGGGTACATATTTTTATTGATACAATACAACCATCAAACTTTTTTTCATTACAAAGCAACGATGTATAATTCATGTTTAAAACATAACAAAATAATCATATTCCCATTTACTCTATGCAAGAAAGCATATCCTCCACATTATACCAAAAACATTGAAATTATAATTTTGCAATAGCTAATAATGGAGGAAGACATTATGTCTTGTCTAGCAACTCTTTGCTTGTGTCATCCATGGTTAAAAAATGTATAAAATATATGGACAAATAATATTGTTATTAATTCATCCTTTGCTTCCATTCTAAGCTATCTTGAAAGGAGGGGATTTGAGAGAAGGATGAGCAAAAGGACCTTCAACTAGTCCCTTGGCTATTAGCCTATATGCTGCTTCAGTGAAATGAAGTCCATCCCAACTTATATGTTTTGAAGGATCTAAGCAAACCATTGCAATAGGACTTCCACAAAATATTTGTGCACCGAAATTGTAAGGTTCGCCTTTTCCACAACATGCTCTGAAAGTCTCAGTTTTACCGGAAGAAAAGCCTGCATTTCATGAATTAATGAACTTGATAAGAATAAATCCTAACAAAATTAGCAATAACATTTAACTATATATTATTCATCTAATAAAAGAAAATAAAAACACATCTCACCATATTGTTGTGGTGCTTCAAATATACGTTTGGCAACACCATAGTAATCAAAATATGTTATCTGAACATGTGTGTTCTTTTGTTTTAATGTCTTTATAGAATTTTTTAGTTGCTTATTATAATACTTGATGAAAGAATTGTAAGCTGTCAAGCATCCAAATTGATCATAGTCATATTTCTTATCACTATTCATAGTTGCCAAAACAGCAGAATTGCACCCAATTGGAAAGTTCCCCGGTACAACTAGCTTTACCACTCCTTCTTCTATTAATTTCTATCAAAAGGAAATAATAATAAAATTCAGTTTCCAATTAATCATATTTAAAATTCAAGTTTAATTAAGTTATTAAAATTGAAGTTAAGAAAAAATTGATGCGACATACAACTGTGGTATTAGTTATTGCTTCAATAATTGGTGAAACCAATTCTCGAAGTTCTGTAATATTTTTATATGGAATAATTGCATTCATGTCATTCCCACCAATCTCTCCCACTAGAAACAATGAGTTTTTGAAGTAACTATCACACTCTGTCATAAAAAGAAGTAAAAGTTGTTAGTCATATTGGAAAAAAATTTAAATACTGACAAAAACATTATTAAAGGAGTTTTAATAAAACCTTTTTCGCTTTTGCAAAGGGAGGGTTTGAGTTTCTTAAACCAATCAAGTTGAGTACTCAATGAATAAGCAGCTGCCTCTACATTGATTCTTTTTTGTTCCAAAAAATTCTTATCAAGTGCAGTTGAACCAGAATATGCAAAATTTACCCCTTTCTTAATGTCTTGTCCTTTTGTGAGACTCAGATAGGCTGGCAACATTGGCAACCCAAATGCCTCAGCTACAATGAAAATGATTATAGGTTAGTGAAATCAATAATGTGTAATTGCTAAGATATATTGTGTCATATATTGCTTTTCTAGCAAGGAAATTTTATTTAAGCTATCTAGAAAAAAAGAGTAAAAATACCTATGAAATCTATGATTAGTCGTCCATTTGACATACGCCCAGAAGGATGTTTAAAGTATGTTGATCCATAAGGGTTATTGCTAGGAATAGGTGGACTGTAAAAAGCAGCATTTCCAGTATCACTTATAGAGTCACCAAAGTTAGAAATTGCTTTGTATGGAAGATGATTAGCATTTGAAACATTTCCAAGGAAACCACAAACAAAGGTTATGCTAAAGATAATGAAGATCTTCATAATATTTTTCTAAGCTAGGACAAGCTAACTTATATTTTGATGATGAGTGCTTATAAATTGGAATTGGGTGCTTTATATATACTATTACACTAATTTTCCTCTTATTTGTCATACATCTGTTATCTTAATTTTGACATGATTATAGCTATTTTGATCCTTAAAAATGTGAGTCATGAGTTGTAACCCGAGATACTTATTCAACCAAAATATGTCTTTAAATATAAATTTGTTACTCCTCGATGTTATTCTATGTTACTAATTTGTCTTTTTCTATATTTATCATGCATACTATTAAATCTCTATAATAAGATCTTTACATTACAAATGCAAATTGTAAAAGTTTTTATACAATGTAAAAGTTTCTATATATGTCCTTGTTAAGGTGTCTTGATTCCTCAATAAATTATTTTTATTGTTATAATTCTATTTTTAATAAGACTATTACAATATAAATTGTAATAAGACTCAATTTATGAAAAAACTAGAGCAATATGCCTGTTTTTAGAGGGCTGCAACCCAAAAAATAGTGTTTCATACTTTTTTTAAAAATTCAAAAGAAACAAAATTTGTAAGAAAAAATGCTTAAACTGTATTTTTTTTTTATCTTTGTACACAACTACAAAAATAGGCTTTAGTAATGCTTATTCATTAACCCTTTTTTATTTATTCAAAATCCTATTGTATTCAATACGGAAAATATATTAGTGGTTTGTAAAATTAATACTAATAAACTTTTTTCCTTTATTAGTAATTCTGTATAAAAGTAAAAAAAAAATTATTTAAAAGGAATATTTTTTTTGTTAATTCTTATGTAATGGTAATTATATATAAATTTATTAATTGATAAAAAAATAATTATACAACTTAATAAAGAAAATAGAAAAATAATTACTAATTTAAATAAAGAAAATACGAAAATAATCACATTTTGAGCATTGATTTTTGAATGGATTAATCTAATGGATATAAAATTCATTTCCATGTTAGGAGACACCCTACCCTTGCACCTGTTAATTCTTGTATAGTTTATATCGTGTCTCATGATTTTGTCTAGTTAGAAAGATTTTGAAAGTGTTTATAATTTTATATAATACATTTATAAATACTAAATAAAACATCTTTTTTACTATACATTTCTTTTGAAATGTAAAATTTATAATTTGAATTAACAATATATAGTTGTATCCAATATTTTTAAGATTGGATCGATAGTTCAATCTATCAATAGTTTATTGACCTAATTGTAGTTAAAATATGCTCAAACTGGTGGTAATTAAGTTCATATTTTAATAGTATATAATATTTTATTTAATAAAATAATATAACATTATAAGAATCAAATTGTAAAAATTAATAATTACTACAAAAGACTAAATTATATATTTATAAGATAAAATAATAATAAAAATTGACAAAATATATTATATTTTTGAGTAATCCTTGCATATGTTTTTTGTTTATCTTAAAATATTTTAAATTAAATTAAAAAATAATAGATTTTCTTTTGAAAAATATAAATTTTTTATGAATAATCTATAATTTGCAGTTGTCCATATCTTTATCTCTTATGATTTATCTTTATTTCTATTTATTACCTATAACCTTTTCGACATTTTTTTCTTTATAAATAAACTACTCCTCTTTTGAAATGAATACACACAATTATAATTCTCTCTAAACTTTTCTATTGTCTATTATTCTCTATACTATTTTACTTCAAGTTATATTTTATTTAACATGTTATCAACACAATTATTTTTCTTCCATCGGCCATCCACATTTGGTGTTGCAATTTACAAGCAAGGTCTTTCATAGATTCGATTAGAGAAAATTGTCCTTTTGAATTCATATTTCAAGGTTAGATTTCTTTCTCTCTCTCTCATTTCAATATTCTTACTATTTATTTGGTAAACTATTTGTGTAATTGTGAAATTGATTATTTGAGAGTCTTGAAGACTCTATCAAAGAAAAAAAATAGAAAATTTGTGGAATGTGTCCTGAAGACACATCAAATAAAAAAATTCTAAAAATGTTTTCAAAAACGTCTTGAAGACCTTATCAAAGAAAAAATTTGAAGAACTTTTTCTCTCACATTAGAAGTGGGAAAATAATACACACAATGAAAAGAAAATATTATTTATTTCTCACCTGAAATAAGAATATAATACAAAAATAAAAATAAATATTATTTCTCACTGGAAGTGAGAAAATGTTCCAAAAAAAATGGAAAAAAAATTCTTGAAGAATGTGATATTTTATGATTTATTAAAATCTCAATGTATATATTAATTCATATCTTTATACATGATATCCTAGCATAATTAGTCTTGACTATATTATTTTTACATGTGCATTCAATCACGTAATATAAGGTAATATGTTATATTAGTATTTTATTTGTTAATATATGTTTTGATTTCTGGTAATTATAGTTGATAAATATTATTAAAATATTTGGCATGATCATTGGATATATACAATCTAAGTAATTAGATACATATTAATTAACAATTTTAAAGTAGGAACAATATTCCTAATTCTTTATGATATTTGTTGTCATATT
>PYAF01005182.1:26747-36862 GCA_007407185.1 Glycine tomentella
CAAGGGTTCTCTCAGGGAAATCCAATCTCACTATCTCTCAGCTAATCTCAGAAATCAATCGGGGTATCTTACTTATTTCGAGGTTCTGATCCCTTTCCCAGTTGGGTCTAAGGTGTTTAGATGAGCTATGGAGAAGATACGAAGCTCTCAAACTCGTTAATGGAGGTTCTCACTTTTTCCTCTCTCTTTTCCCTTCTCTTTCAGCCCAAATGGCCCCTTTATAAGCCTCTGCCGCGACTCCCACGCCTCCAGCGTGGACTCCCACGCCCCAGGCGTGGCGTTCCAGATAAAATTTCACTTCTGGGCAACTTCCCACGCCTCCGGCGTGGCTCCCACGCCTCCAGCGTGGACTTCCAACAAGAATTGGCTTTCTGGGCTGTTTCCCACGCCTCAGGCGTGGAACTTCAGAAAACTCATAAATCAGTTTATTTCATCTATTCTCAAGCCTTTCTCTTAGGGATTCTCAAGTATCACCATAAACCTTTATCCTAGGCTTAATCTAAGCTTAATTACATGCTTAAAATTCAAGATATTACACTTTGGCTCTAAGGAAAGTCCATATTTAGTCCATTCTACTGGCCAGAGAATCTCATCAATCACATAACATATCATCACAATGTACATCATATACATGTTCTCAATAAAAGCAGTAACACACAATTTCAATACACATGCATCATGACATACAATAGCCATCACTCCCTCGGAGTATGGTGGAACACAGTCAATGGGAAACACTCCCAAGAACAAAGAGCTTACCTGCTCTGAGTGCTACACCGGCTCTCCCGGCCTTGTGGTCGCAACCACCAATAACCTTTGTATCACGCCCTACATAAAGGCATACAAACAATCAACAACGGTTCTCAACCGTTGAATGAAAAGAAAAGCAATTCTTTTCCATTTTTGTTTTCCATTTAAACCTCTTTTACTCTTTTCTCTAAGTTATAAGGACTAGTCACCTAAATGTAGGGCGTTTAAATGGAAAACAAAAATGGAAAAGAATTGCATTTCTTTTCATTCAACGATCGAGAACCGTTATTGATTGTTTGTATGTCTTTATGTAGGGCGTGATACAAAGGTTATTGGTGGTTGCGACCACGAGGCCGGGAGAGCCGGTGTAGCACTCAGAGCAAGTAAGCTCTTTGTTCTTGGGAATGTTTTCCATTGACTGTGTTCCACCATACTCCGAGGGAGTGATGGTTATTGTATGTCATGATGCATGTGTATTAAAATTGTGTTTTACTGCTTTTATTGAGAACGTGTATATGATGTACACTGTAATGATATGTTATGTGATTGATGAGATTCTCTGGCCAGTAGAATGGACTACATATGGACTTCCCTTAGAACCAAAGTCATGTGGAACAACTCTAAGGAGGAGATTGTTAGATACAGGGGGAGCTTTATGAAGTTTGGAAGTCTTTGATTCAAGATTGGCTTTGAGCTTTCAACATGCTTAAAAGACTTGAAGACTTGGAATTGAAATATTATGTAAAAGGAAAGCTATCTGATTGATCCCTGCATTCATTCATTCATTTATTGAATTAACTAAGTGTTTTTCATTAAAATCGAACAAAGCTTTTAACATTTAACTAAGGTTTTAATTGAATTGAAAAGTTTTTCAAAAAATAAGTTTTTCACTGATTTAATCGATTACATAAAAGGGTTAATCGATTATTTTGCTCTTTGTTCAAATTTGGAAAACCTTCATAAACATTTTAATCGATTACCTATCGGTTTAATCGATTATTTTGCCTTTGCATAGGACTAAACTGCTTTGTTATGAATTTTAATCGATTGCTGAACTTCCGTAATAGATTATTTAGTTAAAATCAGTTTTTAAGTCTTCCTGGAATAATCGATTACCAGAAACTGTAATTGATTATATAGTTCAAACTGAAAATCATGTTTTCCTGACTTAATTGATTACCATATCCAGTAATCGATTATACAGTTCACTTTGAGAATAAATATTTATGTGTTAATCGATTACAACTCGGGATAATTGATTATTTTGCTCATGGTGAAAACCCAGAATGCTTCTTGAACACTTTAATCGATTATATTTTAATTTAATCGATTACACACTCGCATTAATCGATTATTTGGAGTGTGTAATCGATTACAGTTAGTTACAACTTCTGTTATAAATAGAAGTGGAAGCTTGACTTGTTTTCTAACTTGTTCAATTCGTATTTCTGAGTATACACAAGCTTTCTAAACACTTCCAAAGTGAATTTTTGGGTTCTACAAGTTCTTGCTTCATTTAAAACATTCATGGATATTTGAATGATTCTTTAAGCAAGAAATCTCTTGCAAAGGTTAAGGAAGAAGAATGCTCTGAGTTTGTTTTTGTCTTTCAACCTGATTTGTTCATTCATTTGCATGTCATTCACTGGATCATCAGATTGTTTCTTTTCTTAACTCATTGGTTGTAATTCTGTTTTCAAATTCTGTTGATATTGGCTATTGTAATTGGGTTCTTCTTGCTTGGGACTAGAGAAGGGTTCTCTAGCTTAAAGATCAGAGTAGTGTTCTCTGAATCTTTCTCCTTAGAAGTCTAATAGGGTTTTAGATTTCTGTTCTTTATCTAGGGTTGATAAATTAAGGTTGTTGTAAAAGCTTGTAAGAACAATTTATAATAATGGAACTCTAATTCAGTGTGAATTAGAAGAAACTGGATGTAGCTTCTGTTATGAAGTGAACCAGTATAAATTGCTTGTGTGTTTTGATTTTTTTAATCTCTTACTTCATCTTGTCTTATGATTCTTTGATTCATCTTTATTGTCCAACAAGTTCTATTTTGAGAAATTGCTTTTCTTGGGGCTGAGCTATTTGATTGAATAAAAGGTTTCTTGGTTCTAAAAGTGATAAAGATCCTAAACTCTTATTTGAATTAAAATTTTACAAGACCAAGGTAATAACCAATTCACCCCCCTCTTGGTTATTGTGAGTATTCTCTTTATTTTCAATTGGCATCAAGAGCTGGTTCTTGAAAGTTACTCAAGATCACTATTTTCTTTTCAAAAAGAAAAATGAATACTTCACAAATTACCTTCAAAGAAGGTGCTTCCCTCAATCGTCCTCCAATGTTTGGAGGAGAGCACTTCAGTTTTTGGAAAAATAGAATGAAAATCTTTATTCAATCAAATGACACAGGTGCTTGGAATGCTATTGAAAAGGGTCCTTTGATTCCCATTAAAACTGTTGGCAATGAAATGATTCCCAAGGAATGGGATGAGATGACAGATGCTGAAAATAGAGTTGTCCAATATGATTTCAAAGCTAAAAATAAAATTACCTCTGCACTTTCTTCTGATGAATTTTTTATAACCGTGAGATGAACAAGTGCAAAAGAAATGTGAGAGATGCTAGAGATTACTCATGAAGGTACTGAAAAAGTTAGAAGATCAAGGAAGCATGCCTTAATTCATGAGTATGAAATGTTCAAAATGAATACCACAGAAAGCATTTCCCAACTACAAACAAGATTCACTCATATAGTCAACCATCTATTGGGTCTTGGAAAGATCTTTGATGCTGAAGAATTGAACATCAAGATCTTGAAGTGTCTTACAAGACCTTGGCGACCAAAGGCGACAACAATCAAAAAATCCAAAGATTTATCCAAGATGTCCATGGCTGCACTATTTGGTAAGTTACTTGAATATGAGCTTGAAATGTCTCAACTAACTTATGCTGAAGATGTAGAAAAGAAAAACAAAAGTATTGCATTAAAAGCTGCATCATCAAAATTTGAAAACATGGAGGAATCAAGTGAAGAGGATGAGGAGGACAACATGAACTTGATTGTTAAGAAGTTCAGCAAGTTCTTGAGGAAAAACAAGAACGAGAAGTTCACCAAGAACAACAACAAAAGGATTGACAACAATTTCACTTGTTTTGAGTGTGGAAAACCTGACCACATCAAATCTGAATGCTCAATCTTTTTAAAGAAACAACAAGGTGACAACAAGATGAGGAAGGAAGGAAAATCAAAGAGAGCCTACATAGCTTGGGAAGATAATGAATCAACAACTTCAGAATCTTCAACTGAAAATGAAGAAGCAAACATGTGTCTCACTTCCACAATCAATGAAGAAGATGATGATCTATCAATTGATGGAAATGAGATAAATTCTGAACTTGAACAAGCTATTAATGCTTTCCAAGAAATGCATGAAGAAGCCCAAAAGCTTGCAAAATCCAATAACAAGCTTAAAGGAGATCTTAGATGGCATATTGCACAAATTACTGAATTGCAAACTGAAATTTGTAACTTGAAAGAAGAAAATGAAAAACTTACTTCAAGTTACAAATTGAATAGATGTGTATGTGCTTCTTCTTCTAGCAATGTCAACAAATACAATTTGTTGCAAGAGGATTTTGAGGAGTATAAAAGATGTCAAGAAGAAAAATATATGTTGCTTTTATCCAAGAATAGTTATTTAATTGATCTTTTGAGAAAGCTTTACAAAGAAAAATGCAACTTGGCTGAAATGTTAAGTGTGCAAAAGTATGCTGGAGATACCTCTGGTTTGGGGTACAAACAAGGCTCAAAATCTTTTGGAAAACTGTATTTGTGCCTCCAAAACAGCAAAATCAAAAGAAGTTCAAAAACCAAAAGATCAATCAAAATGTTTTCTTGATGAAAACATCAAAATTTGTGACTTGCAACTATTGTATGAAAGGACATACATCTTTCAAATGCTATGCTAGGAGATTCTATGTGCCTAATGGAGAATGCATTTGGGTTCAAAAGAAAAAGAAAGCTGCTAATCCCTATGGACCCAACCTCAATTGGGTATCTTCCTTTTTAAATTGATTTGATTTTTGCAGATTTGTCTAAGAGCTAGATCTTCACTATGGTACCTTGATAGTGGATGCTCTAGACATATGACGGCTGACATGTCCATGCTTACAAATCTAGTTCTTAAAGATGGAGGTTTTGTTACTTATGGAGATAATAACAAAGGAAAAATCATTGGGGAACCACAAGAGATCTCTCACTTGACAACATCATAGGTGAAGTTTCAAAGGGAGTATCTACTAGATCCTCATTAAGAAATCTTTGTTGTAACATGACTTTTGTTTCTCAAATTGAACTTAAAAATATTGATCAAGCTTTAATTGATGAACATTGGATGCATGCCATGCATGATGAATTAAATCAGTTCAAGAGAAATGAAGTTTGGGAACTTGTTCCTAGACCTCCTTCTCTCAAACCTATTGGCACTAAATGAGTTTTTAGAAATAAACTTGATGAAAGTGGAATCATAGTCCGAAATAAAGCTAGATTGGTTGTTAAAGGTTACAACCAAGAGGAAGGTATTGACTATGAGGAAACTTATGCTCCAGTTGCAAGATTGGAGACCATTAGGTTATTGCTTGCATATGCATGTTTAATGGATTTTAAACTTTTTCAAATGGATGTCAAAAGTTCCTTTTTAAATGGATACTTTGAGGAGGATATATATGTTGAACAACCTCCTAGTTTTACAGATTTCAAACATCCAAATTATGTTTTTAAACTTAAAAAGGCTCTTTATGGTTTAAAGTAAGCTCCTAGCTCTTGGTATGAAAGATTAAGTAAATTTCTGCTTGAACAATCTTTCATAAGAGGTCATGTTCACAAAACCTTGTTCATCAAAAGGCATAAAGATGATATTTTATTGGTTCAAGTATAAGTTGATGATATAATCTTTGGCTCAACTAATCATTTGCTTTGTAAGAAATTTTCCTTAGCCATGCACAAAGAATTTGAAATGTCAATGATGGGAGAATTGACTTTCTTTGTTGGACTTCAAGTGAAGCAAATGAAGAATGGAACATTTCTCAATCAATCCAAATATTGCCTTGAAGTAATTAAGAAATTTGAAATGGAGAAAAGCAAAGATGTTGCAACTCCAATGGCAACATCAACATATCTTGATTTAGATGAAAATGGAAAAAAGGTTGATGAGTCAAAGTTTAGAGGAATGATTGGATCATTATTATATTTGACAGCTAGTAGACCTGATATAATGCTAAGTGTTTGCTTGTGTGCAAGATATCAAAAAAATCCTAAAGAGTCACATCTAACAGCAGTCAAAAGAATTTTCAAGTATCTCAAGGCTACACCTAAAGTTGGTCTATGGTATCCCAAAGGTGCTTCAATAAATATTATTGGATATTCTAATTTTGCAGGTTGCAAGTTAGATAAAAAAAGCACTAGTGGAACTTGTCATTTACTTGGAAGTTCACTAATCTCATGGCATTGTAAGAAACAATCTTGTGTTGCTTTGTAACCTGCTGAAGCTGAATATATCTCAGCTGGAAGTTGTTGTGCACAAAGTCTATGGTTGAAGCAACAATTACAAGATTTTGGAGTTAAATTGCAAGAAATACCTCTGCTGTGTGACAACACAAGTGCTATCAACATATCAAAGAATCCAATAATGCATTCAAGGACCAAGCATATCGAGATAAGACATCATTTCCTCAAAGATCATGTTCAAAAAGATAATATCAAAATTGATTTCATTGATACTCATAACCAATTAGCTGATATATTCATGAAATCATTGCTAGAGATAGATTTTATGTACTTAGAAACATGCTAGGAATCTTGGATGAGTCTAATCTATGATTGCTTGATTGATATATGCCTTTCTATGTGAAATGATCTACATTTGAATCCATAAATCACCAAAAGCCTAAAATTTCCAAGTTATACTGCATAATTCGTGTTTACTGATAATTCTCCTGTGATAATTGATTAAGCTTCAAAATAATCGATTAAAATCATTTAAATTGGGATTTAGAATGAAAATTGTGCTCATGTAATCGATTACAAGAGTTGATAATCGATTATTCTTCCAAAAAATCACAGTTTCAAAAATTAAAATTTCTCCTGTGATAATCGATTACTGTTCGAATTAATCGATTACTTTGATCAAAAATCCTTTTTCAAAGCAAAATTCACTGGATTAATCGATTACGGTGAATGGTAATCGATTAAAATCCTGGAAATCTGTTTTTCATAAATTTCAAAACTTCCTGTGATAATCGATTACCAGTTGAATTAATCGATTACCAAAGCCTCAATGTGTTTTTAAAATTCAATTTTTTCTGAGATAATCGATTAAAACATGAAATAATCGATTACTATTTATCTTTTTCATGAGCATTGTACAGAAATAATCGATTACGGGTTGTATTAATCGATTACCATCCCTGCAAAACGTGATTTTTCTCACTGAATAATCAATTACACAAGTCGATAATCGATTATTCATGGAGTTACTGCAAAATTTGACAGATTTTCTTGGAAATTGTAACTGCCCAACTCCCACCTAATTCAAATTTAAATTCTCTGTAGTGACTTAATTCGTACTAACTACTCTATAATTCAAATTCCAAACCTTTTGGAACCTAAGGAACTCTATAAATACAGTCTTTGTGCAGAAGAAAAATCACACCTATACTCACTCCTACTCTCTGTATTTTTTTTCTATTATTTGTGTCTAGAAACCCTGCACCATGTCTACTTCTAAGAGAGTAAAAACATCTAAGAGAAGGGCTACTGGTGAAACCTCTAACCCAGTGGTTAGTAGGTTAGACCATTGGTTCTCTACAGAAAGAGATAAAATGACTAATCTCCAATTTAATGCCACAAAGCTTATAGGTCCCCCTAAACACTTAGACATAGAATGGTTCATTAGGGAGGGATTTTAGTTTCTTGCATTCCTTGAAACTCAAGGATTAAGGAAATTAGTGGAGATGAAGGGTACCTTTTACCCTGAATTGGTGAAAGTGTTCTACACTTGTGCCAAAGGATCAATGGATGGGACTTTGAGGTCTCAAGTATGTGGGGTGGTAATGGAGATTACTCCAGAGGTGGGAGGTTGTTGTTGGTATATCTTTTGAGGGTGAGAGGAAATTTGAGGATGAAATGGAGGAGTACAATAGAATAGATACATATCGGGGAATGTTGATTGATCCCCATATGCAACACAAGCATAGGCTGGGTACTGGTCCTATGACTCATGAGGATAGGTTGCTTCATTACATTATCACATATGTTCTAACTCCTAGAGCCACAAACCATGCCCAAGCAACTGATGATGACCTGCAAATTGTGTATGGTCTCAAGAATTTAATTCAGATGAATTGGATTCTCATCATTGAGGAGATAATGCTCAAATCTAATAGGCTTATGAACTATCCATTTCCTTATGTTGTCCTTGTCTCTAGATTCATAGACTATTTCAACATTGATGTGTCTAATAAAGTAGTGGACAACACCAACTCAAACAATAGTCTGATCAAGGAGAAGCATCTCACAAAATTGGGGATGGTGAAGACTCCTCAAGGTTTGCAGATGGCTGGCCAACAACCTGATCCTACTGGAGGTGCTGAGGCTGAAGATGATGATGAAGGAGAGGCTCAAAAAAGAGGTCTTGCACAACCTGTCTACAGTGCCTTTGAGTCCTTGATGATTCAAAAGATGGATGGCCTTCTCTCTCTTCATCGTGAACATAGGGCTGAAACTAATTCAGCTTTAGAAGAAATCAAAACTAGGCTAGAAAGTACAGAAACAAAGCTGATGTTTGAAGGGTCTGAATCCTTTTAGCTTTCTAAAGCCTTGTAATGTTTTTTTATGTTTTCTAATTTTTTTTATCATTGTAATGGCTCCCTTTAATGATTAATGCAATAGCTTTCTGTTTCTTCTTTGTGTTATCCGCTGTGCCATTTATTTATTTTTGACTTTGATAAGCCAAATAGGGGGAGAAATTGATGAAAATACAATGAACACTTATGCAAATAACCAAGAGGGGGGAGGGGCAAATTGGTTTTACCTCAGAGTTTTTAAAATTTAAAACAAATTTCTAACACAGAGGAAGTCTTTGAAAGAAGGATCGTATCTTAAACCAATTAAAAAATCAAACTTTTAAAATCAATCTTTGTCTCAATCAAACCACTCTTTGAGCAATAACCAATTGATGTGTTGCTAACACATCTTAGTTTTTAGGTTAATTTAGTTACAATTCAATCAAATAATTAGGAATATAGGCTAGAATTAGTTAAGTTATTGATTTATTTATTATGATCTCATTTTATTACTAATTCGTTAATACAGAGCCAAAAAGAAGGGAGATAAAGCAAAGTAGAGAAGCCTGAACATTCGAACAACCCACGCGATTGGCGTGGGGATCCATGCGAGTAGCACCCAAAAGCAAAGATCAGGTTTTCAGTTCGAGCAATGAGCGCTACCAGTGCTGGAATTCGCGCAAGTCGCGCCAGATGCCCAGAAACCAGCTATTCAATTCGAATTCTTCACGCGGTTAGCGTGGGAGATCGCGCTGTTAGCGCTAGAAGGTCTGGAAAGAACCCTCAATTCGAATATCTCATGTGATCAGCGCCACAGTGATTCTGTTTCCAAATTTAAAGATATTTGGCACGAAAATAGAAGAAAGAGAAGGGTAAAAAGGAGGCCTCTGGACTGATAAGAAACACCCTTGGACAGAGAATTACACAGAAACGCACAGTGAAGAGAAGATCAAGACCAAAGATTGAAGAGGATTAATGCTTCTGCTTTCTTTGTATTCTTGGAGGTTAGACATGAACATGTCTGGCTAATTTTCTTTATTGTGGTTAGGACCAAGAACCAATGTGAACTCCTCTGTAATTTGATTGGTATTAATATGAGATTATTATGATTACTTTGTTTTACTTTGTTCTTCATTGTTATATTCTTTCTTAGAATTGGCCATTCTATTTAAGTTTTGAGGGTTAGGATTCGCAATAGGGATGTTGGGATTCTAATTTCTGACATGAGTAAAATAACAGTTTTTGTAACGCCCCAATTTTCTAATCAGGGTCATTACCAAACACACATCACAATCAAACAGATAATCAATCAGAGTTTAAGCAATTTGGAAGCAAATACTAAAAGTGACATCATCAAATGTCATCTATATAGCACTGTACACTATAACATGGTGAATATACATCAAAGTTTCTCTGTACAATACAAAACTGTACAAATATACCATCAGGGTATATCAAAACCAACCAAACCAAAAAAATACAAAATATCTGAGCAACATGCTCAAGTCCTCTAGCCTAGGATG
>PYAF01005182.1:36962-49929 GCA_007407185.1 Glycine tomentella
ATGGAGAAGATATGAAGCTCTCAAACTCATCAATGGCTTCCCTCTCTCTTTTCTCTCTCTTTTTCCTTCTTTCTTCTCCAAATGAGCTTTATATATATAGGCTGCCCGAAAGTCCCGCGCTACTCGCGCCGTTCCCCACGCTACTCGCGCCACAGCACTGCCAATCCACGCTACTGGCGTGAACATCCACGCTACTCGCTTGGAGCTCCAGAGGAAAACAGGGTTTTCTAGGGCACTTCCCACGCTACTGGCGTGGATCTCACGCTACTCGCGCGGGATGGCAGACAGCATTGGCATGTTTTATACGTATGGCGCGGGTCGCGCCACACTTCACGCGGGTCGTGTCGCAGGCCAGAACAGCCTATTTCAACTCTTCCTCAAGCTTTTAAGCCTCCTTCCAAGGGATTCCAAGGCCTAATTATATTTTCTCCATCCTAAGCTTAATCCTAAGCTTAGCACGTGCTTAATCATATGTTTAAAAATTCAAGGTATTACAGTTTTTATATTGCCTAGGGATAGGGATGTATGATTGTAGAATTTTATGATATATTCTTTTAAATGCTTAGCTTGATAGGAATCGCTAAGGAATTAGGAATTTTGATCGGGTTAAAGGGTTAAATTGCTAAGGAATTCGGATTTAACTAAATTTGGAAAGATTTATCCTCTGAGTAATCAACAATAATTGAAATTTATAACCAATCAAGTGAAAGAGGTTGGGATCAGAGGGGATTGTGTTCTAACCGCAATTGTTTCTCATCACTGCGTAATCCTTAATTCAAACTTGCTTTTAAATTCTTGTTAATTTCTGTCATTTGCTTAATTCCACAACACAACATTATTTTCTTAAAACAATTTATTTCCTTCCAATCTCTTAGACCGTAAGTTACGATAAAATTAGAGATTGAATCCCTGTGGATACGATACTCTACTTACTCACTCTATTACTTGAAACGAACGGTACACTTGCCGTTTCGCAACACCAATCTTGTGATATGAACAAACATAATACTTCAAGAACAATATGAATATGAACAAAAATATTCAATTACACACAAGATTTATACCGGTTCACCTCTCAACCCCGGAGGCTACATCCAGTTTACTTCTAATTAGCCTTGATTAGAGTTTCCACTATAACAAATATAGTATCTTTACAAGCATACAAAGATCTCTCTTACCCTCCCTAGGTAAAATTCAAAATCTAAATCTATAGACTTTTCAAAAGATCTAAGAACCAGAGATCCCCTCTCTGTTCTAACCACTAGAAACCTATCTAGCAATGCTTTAAAGATCACAATTTGTTATTTGAACAAATAACAACAAAATCAAACAATATTACTCAAAATATCTAAGCAAATGATTCAAGAAAGATATCACCTTTAATTCCTCAGTGCAATGAACGAAATTAAATGATCAAACCAGACTGAGAATGAATGCCATGATCTTTCTTGATGAAATCTGTTGACAAAAATGCTTGAACACAAACTTCACATGGAGTAGATGACTCAACAAATGAAAATCTTCATGATTCTTGAATCTACTTTGAATTTTTTATTCTAATATGCCTTGGTGACTTTAGAACTCTCAGAAAGTGATTTTCACAAGGCTTGCTCGAAAACTTAGAATCCACTTATAACAGAATAAGCTCCTTCTATTTATAAAAAAACAGAATTAACTACCTGTAATCGATTATTTCGTAAGTGTAATCGATTATTTTAACTCAAGTAATCGATTAAAATTCTAAAATAATCAATTAAAGTGTTCATCAGAAATCTGGAAAAATTCTCAAGAACAAATAATCGATTAATCCTTCTTGTAATCGATTATTTCAGGAGGTCAGGATTTTCTGATACACTATAGTATATCGATTAATGCCTCAAATAATCGATTATCACAGGCAAGGTGAAAAACTCAACAATGCATATTTAATCAATTACAACAATTTGGTAATCGATTAAACCATATAAAAATGCTTCTGAGAATTATGCAGAGACTCACATAATCGATTATTCCGTGAAGTAATCGATTATCACAGAACGACTTAACATAGTCATAAGACAATATGCAGTTATGTTTACATGCATTTAATCGATTATATCATATTGGTAATCGATTAATACAGTAAAAAATGATTTTTATGAAAACCTGATTGCCTTAATGTCATATCAATTGATTAATAATTTCATATGACTTAATCATGATTTAATGAATGAATGAATGCATGAATTGATCAATCAAAGTGAGGAATAAGAGGCTTTAACTTCTTGAACCAAGCTTGAACAAATACATATGCCATCAATTTGAGTGGGCATGTAAAATCAAAACTTGTAATCCTCCTTAACTTGATTCTTCATGATCTTTCTCAACTTGATTCTTCATGATCTTCTTCATTTCTAACAATTGATTGAATTTGTCATACTCTGCATTGTGCGCTTTCATCCCTGTTTTTCTGCAAAATTTCTGCATAAATTGAACATTCACTTAATTGATAAATTAAGGGGGAGCTAAGTAATGATATGAGCAATTTAAAGTCAAATATAAATTAATGAATGATGATTGAAAGGAATCAGATGCTTTAACACTTGTTCTTTGCAAGGAAAGTGTAAATTTTCAGGTCTGAAAAAGTTCAAAGTCTTCCATGATCAATTTCCTTTAAAAGCTTCAAGTTCAACAAATGGTCAATCAAGAATTTGGCATGTTCAAACCCAAAAAGGGGGAGATTGTTGGATACAGGGGGAACTTTATGAAGTTTGGAAGTCTTTGATTCAAGATTGGTTTTGAGCTTTCAACATGCTTAAAAGACTTGAAGACTTGGAATTGAAATATTATTTAAAAAGAAAGCTATCTGATTGATCCCTGCATTCATTCATTCATTTATTGAATTAACTAAGCGTTTTTCATTAAAATCGATCAAAGCTTTTAACATTTAACTAAGGTTTTAATTGAATTGAAAGGTTTTTGGAAAAATAAGTTTTTCACTGATTTAATCGATTACATAAAAGGGTTAATCGATTATTTTGTTCTTCGTTCAAGTCTGGAAAACCTTCATAAACATTTTAATCGATTACCTATCAGTTTAATCGATTATTTTGCCTTTGCATAGGACTGAACTGCTTTGTTATGAATTTAATCAATTACTGAACTTGCGTAATGATTATTTAGTTAAAATCAGTTTTTAAGTCTTCCTGGAATAATCGATTACCAGAAACTGTAATTGATTATATAGTTCAAACTGAAAATCATGTTTTCCTGACTTAATCGATTACCATATCCAGTAATCGATTACACAATTCACTTTGAGAATAAATATTTATGTGTTAATCGATTACAGCTCGGGATAATCGATTATTTTGCTCATGGTGAAAACCCAGAATGCTTCTTGAACACTTTATTCGATTATATTTTAATTTAATTGATTACACACTCGTATTAATTGATTATTTGGAGCGTGTAATCGATTACAGTTAGTTACAACTTCTATTATAAATAGAAGTGGAAGCTTGACTTGTTTTCTAACTTGTTCAATTCGTATTTTTGAGTATACACGAGCTTTTTAAACACTTCCAAAGTCAATTTCTGGGTTCTACGAGTTCTTGCTTCATCTAAAACATTCATGGGTATTTGAATGATTCTTTAAGCAAGAAATCTCTTTCAAAGGTTAAGGAAGAAGAATGCTCTGAGTTTGTTTTCGTCTTTCAACCTGATTTGATCATTCATTTGCATGTCATTCACTCGATCATCAGGTTGTTTCTTTCCTTAACTCCTTGGTTGCAATTCTGTTTTCAAATTTTGTTGATATTGGCTATTGTAATTGGGTTCTTCTTGCTTAGGACTAGAGAAGGGTTCTCTAGCTTAAAGATCAGAGTAATGTTATCTGAATCTTTCTCCTTAGAAGTCTAATAGGGTTTTAGATTTATGTTCTTTATCTAGGGTTGATAAAAGGAGGTTCTTGTAATAGCTTGTAAGAACAATTTATAATAATGGAACTCTAATTCAGTGTAAATTAGAAGAAACTGGATGTAGCTTCTGTTGTGAAGTGAACTAGTATAAATTGCTTGTGTGTTTTGATTTTTTTAATCTCTTACTTCATATTGTCTTATGATTCTTTGATTCATCTTTATTGTCCAACAAGTTTTGTTTTGAGAAATTGCTTTTCTTGGGGCTGAGCTATTTGATTGAATAAAAGGTTTCTTGGTTCTAAAAGTGATAAAGATCCTAAACTCTTATTTGAATTAAAATTTTAAAAGACCAAGGTAATAACCAATTCACCCCCCTCTTGGTTATTGTGAGTATTCCCTTTATTTTCAGTCAATATATATATATATATATATATAAATATATATAAAATAAAACGTGAGAGGAATGTGCCCTTAAATGGATGATCTTCTCTCGGAAGTGTCATATATGTCCGAGTAAGTCCTTAGAAAATGTGTCCTTCAATGGATGATCTTCCTCAATCAATCTTATGTACATATATATATATATATTTGCTATATCTGTGTTGCATTCCTAATGTTGGTAGCGCCCAATAGAATGACACTTGTGATGTGTTTTATGAGAGTCGTGATGGCTAGTTTGTGTGATGCCAATTTTGATACTATATGTCATGGAAGTGAACCAGGGCAAGGAGAGACCTCCAAAAATCCTGAGTTTACTGAGATTGTATCTCACCTCGTGTGGGGATTATATTTTTGCAGGTGATGCTCAGCGAGCAGATGGTGGATCCCAATGCAGGAGGCCCAAGTAGAGATATCGTTCTGTGTGAACCTTAGGCATATATTTTGAGAGCATGTTGGCTCATTTTTTTTTTGTTATGCCTGTATTTGTACCCCTGAGGGGAGGATGCACAGTTGATAAACTTTATGTATATGTTGTATATCTTGATAGATACTGATGTATGTCAAGAGGACACGGTATATGATACCTTATTTTGTACAACCATTATTGTGATATATGCATATGGCTTATTTGGTCCTCTAGTTGTCTAATGTGAGTATTTACCATACATAATGTAAATATGGTTTTGTTGATGACGTTTGATGACGTCATTTTGTTATTTGATTTTGAATTAATTATTAATTAGCTTTAATTAATTGTTGCACTTAACCACCATAAATGAATGTTAATGAACTAGATGCATACGGGGTGTTACAGAACCCCTATCCCAGGAAAGCTCTAAGAAATTCTATGTTATTAATACCAAAAATAATCTGAAAAGATTACACAACATAGTGTAAAGATAGAAACCACCTTTGATCCTGTAAATGTAGTATGAAATTGATTTACCAGCCTTGGATTGAAAGATCGAAGAAGTTGTTTCAGAACCTTCTTTACTAAACTTCTTTTTGAAACTTGCCTATTAATCGATTACCACAAATCGTAATCGATTAACACAAGAAGACTTTCTATGTCTTTGTGAAGTGTAATCGATTATCATTCCATTGTAATCGATTAAAGTGTTCTTCAAAGCTTAAGTAATAGATTACCAGAAGTTGATAATCGATTAAAGCAAAGAAAAAATGTTTTCCTAAAACTTTAAACTTTGAACACTTTGAATGTTATGCAATCATGTAAACCATTTGTTTTAGAAAAAAAATTTCCATAATACTTATGCTTTTATGAAAACATGAATGCAAAAACTATGAATGAGGTTCATGCAATGGATCATTGGAATTTTCATCTCATACTTAAATTACAATACCAATCTAATTGATTTGAAATGTAAAAAAGCCTAAACACTTGTAGACTTGAGACTCAGCTTCTTGATCCTCTTGAGCTCCCCTTGACTCTAACAATTTAAACTTATTATGTACTATTATGAGGATTTGAGAAGTAACTTCTAAAATAATAGTGTACTTTCATAAATGTCTTTGTATTGGTGAAGAATTATATTTTGTCAGTTAATTAGTGAGAAATGATATCTCGAGTCGTGTATATATAGTAAGATACGTTAATGTTTCACTAATACTAAGAGATGATACTTCATGACCCATAACTTCTTCATCCTTTTCTCAAGATCTAGAAGGATCTTAGTTCAAATCTAGAGACCTTCAATCATTGGAATGTACAACAAATGTAATTTTTCATATAAAACCTTTTAAGTACCTCTGTTATATAAGCTTTTTGGTGCTAAAAGTTCTATTCCTTAAATATTCAATTTTCCAAACAGAACTTTGTGCTTTTTAGGTCCTTCATCTCAAATTATTTCTTTAATCAATTTATAGCTTTTGGAATCTCTTCAGGAGTTCCAAAACTATTTATATCATCTACATAAAAAAAATTATGAAAAATCTATTTTCAAATTTTCGTGAAATACATGGACAAATAGAATCATTTTTATATCCTTTCTTTAGCAAGTACTCACTAAGTCAATTATACCAAATGCAACTTGATTGCTTTAATCCATAGAGAGTATTCTTCTCGAGAATATGCATAATTGTGCAAATTATATCCTTCAGGGAGTTTCTTGCAAATGTCATTATCAATAGTCATATAAGTAAGTTGTAACAACATCCATTAGATGTAAAATAAACTCTTCATGTGCTATTAAAGTAATTAAGCATCAAAAGTAATCACATCCACTACAAGTGAATATGTGTCTTCAAAATTAGTGTCAAGTCATAACTACTAGAAAAACGGCTTTCAACATCGGTTATATGAGACATTTAACATCGGTTCCGGGCCGATGTTGAATCAGGCGACGTTGAAAGTGGAGAATTTAACATCGGTTTTAAAAACCGATGTTAACAAGGGTAAAGCACATCGGTTTGCCATCAATAACCGATGTGGGCATGTCGTACATGAAAACGCTAAAAAAAGTAAACGATGGTTACAAAACATCGGTTTTGTAGTAAAACCGATGTTAAGTAATACAACAACATCGGTTTTTCATGGAAACCGATGTTGTTATTAAGAAACAACATCGGTTTCGTCAAGAAAACCGATGTTGCTATGAAGAAACAACATCGGTTTTATAAAGTAAACCGATGTTGTTTGTTGATAACAACATCAGTTTTTCAGAGAAAACAAATGTTGTTTTATTGTAGGAACATCGGTTTTCTGTCGAAAACCGATGTTGTTATCAACAAACAACATCGGTTTACTTTGTAAAACCGATGTTGTATCTTAATGACAACATCGATTTTCTTGACGAAACCGATGTTGATTTATATGTTAACATCGGTTTTGTTTGCAACCGATGTTGTTTTTTTATTTTTTTTAATATTTTATCTGTTTTTTTAATTTTACCAGTTCTTCAACCTGCAAATTTAAATATCCAGAACAGCAATGCACAATTTAAATATTCAGAACCAACAATGCACAATTTAATAATATTCCAATAACAAATCCAATGTAATAAGGGCCAATGTACATAACGAGTATGCTAAAGTTTATTATATTTACAATTGTTTTGAAAAATAGAAATGAACCCCCTAATCTAATAATACATCTTGTCTAATTTTAAGAAAAAATGTCGCCCATTGGAGTCTGATTGCCTTCATGGTGTCCGCTTCCAATGGTCTTTGATCATTGAAAAACTGCATGACATAAAGGAGAGAGTAATAAGTACAAAACAAAAACAAGTAAACGAAAACAATTTGTTTTGAATTAGACAAGTAATTACCATGTCCCAGGTATCTGTGAAGGCTCCCTGGACTATTGTCTGCATCCAATGCATGACATAATAGCCACACTCAGTGCTTCCTGTTTGCTTATTACACTAAATTGCAAAACAAAGTCAAAGTTAAATGGCAAATACTGTGAACATTAATAAAAATTAATTGAATAGTTAAACCATGATTTATGACAAGACTTACTTTAAGCGCAATCCATTTAGTTGTAGCCTTTGATTTACTTGCTGGAGAGTCATCCAGACCCTTCAAAGCACTGCTTAAGACAAACAAGTATGCATACTGTTCAAGTTAGATTTCAAGTATAGAAATAACGTAAATGTGTTAGAAATTAGAACCTACCTGTTAATAATTCCTTTAAGGTAGTTGTCAGGCCTGTTATGCAACGAACAGAACCAGACGACTACATTGGCCTTCGGACATATAACAACCAGTTGCCAATGTGAACTGCATTGTATAAAACAAGGTTATTATACTGCATACATTAATAAATTGTGATTCTCATTTATGCTTACCCATTCAAATAGGGTGCAAGGTAGACTTTTCTCTGTGAAGTCTGCATCCATTTCTTCATATAGTCCTCGATCAGAAACTGAGATTGGCCAGTTCTCTGTATCGACTGTGGCTCGAGGAATCCATAGACATCGGGGTTATCGGATTGCAGACTTAAATGATTCATATGCCTATTATGCAGTGAAAATAAAGTAAGTTATGGTAGAATATAAAACAATTCACCAAATAATGCTAGTCAATTGCAAGAGACTTACAACATCCACAACTGTAAAACGGAGATGCTCAGACACTGACCACCATGGATGATCTCCGAAATATCCTCATGCTTGATGTACAAGGGGAAGTTTTCATTAAATACCCCAAACATCTGAGGGTCCTATGGCACCTGGAACGGTCTGAGGAAAAGATCAGGGATGGTCAGGGCTAGAAGGTACAAGGGATCAGAAGCACGGTCCGCCTTATCTACAGGTTTCTGCGGTCCCTTGGCTTCTTGTTTATCCTACACAATTAACAACCAAGGGTGAGCGATCATGTTAAGTTCATATGTGACAAATCATTCGTAAAGTAAAAGACATAAGGGAAAAAGAACAAAACCTGGGTCAAAATTGTCTGTACAAGATGTGTCGGCCAGGCAAGGAAAGTGTTAAGTGTCTGCCCCACTAACACAACCTCGTCAGTGGGAACAGGGACGGGAGCGTCTGCATCGTGAACCTCCTCAACACTCACCTTTACCTGACCAGCGACAAGAGGGACGCTGTGCACAGTCGTCGATCCCTCATGAACTCTGCCAAGGGCAACAAGGCGGGGAGGATTGCCATCCACAACCCACGCCTATCAGATGCACCCGTGTCAGGGTCATTGCCCGAGGGATCGACACAGCTTCCCTTGGTGCTGACACGGGCACCAAGGGGACATGACTGTACCTCCGGAGGCTGAATGGCTGCCTGGGACTGGATGTGGGACTGCAGCTGGCTGAAGCTCATCATCACCTGCTGGGTGACCCTCTCTGTGATCGACTGTGTAAGTCGATCAGTGATAGACTGCTCCAGCTCGACCTTGATGTTGTCTTTCAGGCGATCCAAGTCCTCAGGCGCCATGGATGAAGACCTCGACTTCCGAGAGGACGATGGAGCTGGTCCGAAGTATTGGGTGATGGTCACACCAACTCCAGCACCACGGACACGTCCAGGGTGCTCTGGTCGTCCAATGGCAGCATCCAGGACATCCTGACGACCACTGGCGACAAAAGAACCCTGGGTGGATTGCTCTTCCAGGGAATCTTGCAATTCGTAAAGTAGATCATTTGTTTTGTTAGTTGTGATACCAAAAATAACTAAACAACTTCTCACATTGGTATTGTTTTACTTACAATCCTCTCAGCAATCTCGCGTGCCGCCTCCGAAGTCATGTCACCGCTCTTCTTCGTGCGAGCCAGCTTCCACTTCACGTGTCGTCGCACGGGGGATGGAGGATGAATGATCGTCTCCGTGCTGTCATCACGAGTTGCTCCCTCCAGTTGCTTCTTTTGTTTCTCCTCCATCAATCGCTTCTCGAGCAACTCGTAACCCCCGCGTGACAATACGTGAGGGGCGGTGTTTTGCTTCTGGATTGCCTGGGCCTTCTTCGTCAGATCCTGTAACAGGTTGACAATTAAATTAACAAATATGAAGACTTGGAATACTAAAAAGGCAGAAGTAAAGGGGCTAAGGAAATATGCAATACCTATCCCAAACTCTATAGGATAAAATATACATATAAATCCCGAACTCTATAGGATAAAATATAGTGAGTGTTCCTAAAACCACTAACCTCCCAGGAAGCTGCTCGCCTACTTTGACAGAATTGGGTCCACTGTTCGTGACTGATGCCGTATTTTTCGCATACAGCGTCGACAACGTCTGCGTTCCCTTCTGCGAGGACCCATTTCCTTGTCAAGTCGGATTTGAACTGCCTCCACCGCTCACCCACTGTTTGCAATATCTTCTTCTTTGTCCTTTCATCCGAGGCTTCAGGTATATCAAATTCAGCCTGCATTAGGGCGAAGTTAGTTTTCAAATTACATGAATAACAATTTATTTGTGTAATGCTTTAAATTGTCATACCTGAATGTCCTCCCAAATCAAGTCCTTCTGCACTGAAGGCACTTCCTTCCAATTAGGAAGGGTGATATCTACCTTGTCTCTGGCCATGACCCCAAGATATGTCCTCAATCTCTTAGCCTGAGGCCCATCAGCCTTCCCTGTGCTAGGATCAACATGGACAACGGGCCTCTCCGCACCAGGAGCTCTGGTGGCCAGTGACCTCAACCGTGTTGCTTTCCTCGTCTTCTTTGGTGTAGGATGTGGAGGTGCTGAGTGAACTGGAGGTGCTGTCTCAGGCTGAGCCGCTAGTGTCTCAAGAGGTGTTGTCTCAGGCTGAGCCACTGGTGTCTCAAGAGGTGCTGTCTGAGCCTGAGCCGCTGGTGCCTCATGAGGATGATGTGGTGTCTCAACACGAGGAGGGGAGCTGCGTGGTGTGCTCATGATCCTGAAAAAAAACAAGAATACATATAAGTCAAGTTAAATGACAAGTTATGTTAAATGACAAGTTATGTTAAATAACAAATACTATGTTCAAGTCCAAAATACTTAAGCAAAACAAATTACATTAGCTGATGTTAATTAATTCTCCTTTGTCATGATCATAACGATTTGCATGCACATCGTCAACCTCGTCTTCTCTGTTGACGTCAGGTGTTTGTGTGGCGATGTGTGTGATACTTGTATCTAGGGTTGACTCATCGTCATCAACATTAATGCCAATGGTTTTTCCATTCAGGACCACTGACCACCTTTCATCACACGGATCTTGTACATAAAAGACTTGTTTAGCTTGTTCTGTCATGATGAAAGGTTCATCTTGATAAGCTAGCTTGTTAAGATCTACCAAAGTAAATCCTAAATCCTCAGTTCGCACACCACTGTTGACATCAACCCACATACATTTGAAAACACAAACAGAGAAACTAACATAATTAAGCTCCCATATGTCATTAATGACTCCAAAGTAAGGCAAGCACGCCAAACGTGGATTGTTGTCATGGACAGTAGCAAAGTGTTGTGACTCAGCTCTTAGGCTAACCCCACTGTTCTGCATGGTGGACTTTTCATCTTGTTATTTGGTATAGAAGGAGTACTTGTTGATATCGTACCCTTGCCAACTTCTCACATTTCTTTTTGGGCCATCTGCTAACTTCCTCAGCGTTTCAGATGCAGATTCATCACTAAATATTGTATGTTTAAACCAATTGAAGAAAGTCTTGTTATGCTCTTTCAACAGCCTATTCTTTGTCATTCTTGGATTACTTTGATGAAGTAGTGCTTCATGACGAACAATATATGGCAGGACTTCATTACTGTTATTCAGGACATACAAATGAAATTGATTTAATTCCTGCAACGAAGGCGTTATAACATGTAGCCCTCGTGTACCCTTTCTTCCCACTCTGTCCTCATGTCGCAACTCAGGAAGACCAATAGGTTTTGCTTTCTGCAGGTATTCTGAACAAAATTCAACCGCTTCTTCTGCTATATACCTTTCAACTATGGATGCTTCAGGACGGTGTAAGTTTTTTGTATACCCTTTCAAGATCTTCATGTATCGCTCGATCGGGTACATCCACCGTAAATAAACTGGTCCACATATTTTAATTTCCCTCACCGGATGAACAAGTAAGTGAACCATTATGTCAAAAAAGGAGGGAGGAAAGTACATCTCCAACTGACACAAAATAATTGCCGCCTCTTCTTCCAAGTCATCTAAGCTTACAGGGTCCACGACTTTCGTACAAATGGCATTGAAGAAAAAGCACAGGCGAATTATGGCATGCCTGACTTTGTTAGGCAAAATGTCTCGAATCGCCACGGCTAACAGTTGTTGCATCAACACGTGGCAATCGTGAGACTTTAATCCAACTAGTTTTAAATCCGTCATCTGTACAAGGCTCTTAATATTTGAAGAGTATCCTTGTGGCACTTTAACTCGGCGTAGACACTGACAGAAACTTGTCTTCTCCTTTCTTGACAATGTGTGGCATGCTGGAGGCAAGTAAATTTTTTTACCATCGGACCGAGGATGTAACTGCTCACGTTTACCCATCTCAGCAAGATCTTGACGAGTGTTCAAACCATCCGTTGTCTTCCCTTGAATGTTAAGCAACGTGCCGATGACACTGTCACACACATTTTTCTCCACATGCATAACATCGAGGCAATGTCTAACATCTAGATCAGACCAGTATGGAAGCTCAAACAATATGGATCTCTTCTTCCATAAGCATGTATTACCTTTCTGCTTCTTCTTTTTACTTTTTCCAAATACAGTTTGGATGGCCTCAACCCGCTCAAGAACCTGCTCACCGGTTAGGGGAATCGGTGCAAGTTCATGCTCTTGATTTCCATTAAATGGTTTTTTCAATCGCAGATAAGAATGATAAGGACTCAAAAAACGTCGATGGCGAGTGTAAACTGTTTTTCTTCCATGTTTTAGTTGCAAGTAACTCGTGTCTTGCTCACAGATAGAGCATGCATGATGGCCCTTAACACTATATCCACTCAAATTCCCATAAGCAGGAAAATCATTAATGGTACAAAATAACATTGCACGCAAGGTGAATGTCTCCTTACGATACCCATCAAACACGGCAACCCCCTCATCCCACAAGTTTGCCAAGTCTTCAATCAAGGGACTCAGATAAACATCAATGTCATTTCCTGGCTGTTTTGGCCCTGATATCATCATAGACAACATGATGTATTTTCGCTTCATGCACAACCAAGGAGGCG
>PYAF01005182.1:65500-112300 GCA_007407185.1 Glycine tomentella
GAATTGAAGGATTCAAGCTTTCTAATCGATTCTATCACAAACAAAGGTCATCAGGGAGTGTTTGAGCTAGTATCTAAGGTCCCTAAAAGCTTGGAAGGTCATCAATGGAGGTTTGGAGGTCCAAGGAAGAAGAAAGGCTGATTTTCCCTCTTCTTTTCGCGTTTTTGGCCTTATATAGTGGCCCTGCCCGACCTCTGGCACCACCAGCGCCAGCTCCGGCGCCATCCGCGCCAGTATGTCGGTTAGCCTGGCGCTCTTAGCGCCACTCCCGCGCTCCCAGTGCCGGTTTCCAGAACCTGTGGCGCCATCCGCGCGGGCTGGAAGATCTGGCGCTCCTGGCGCCAACTCTAGCGCCTTTGGCGTGGACCTCCAGAGATCTTGGCGCTTTCAGTGCCATTCTGGCGCCACATTCCAGAGATCATGGCGCCATTAGCGTGGATTTGGCGCTCCAGGCGCCACTTTCCAGTGGGTCTGGCGCCATCAGCGTCAGCCCTGGCGCCATCAGCGCCGCACCCTTAACAGGGTTTTCTAATGTGAATCCCCGCGCTGTCGCGCAGGGTTAGGCGCCAAGAATGAGGGTCCTTACAACCTCCTGAACCTATTGTTGACCAAAGTCATTTCTAAAAGAGTGTTTGAAGAAGCAATTGGTAGGTTGGGCATGACCGACATTCATGCACCAACTTGAGGGGGAGTGTTGAAGATATAATTGCTAGATATAGGGGGAGCTTGAAGAAGAATCAAGATATATGCTGAAGCTTGGATGAGGTTTTAGCTTTTATCATGCCATTCAATTGAAGGCATTTGAAATATCTAGATGTATGAGAGTTTCATCTTATGATCCATAGAATTGCATAAACATTATTCACTGGTTTGCATTCATGATTTAACAAAACAAGATGATTTGTGAAAAAGGTTTTCGATTTCATAATTGCATAAAAGCCAAGTGCTCAAAGGTTTAAGTTTTTGGAAAAACTCTTTTTGACTGCCTTAACCGATTACCACAAATTGATAATCTATTACTTGAGCCTTGAAGAATAGAATAATCAATTACCAGCATTAAGTAATCGATTACTCAGTACAAACACAGAACAAGTTTTGTCTGTGTTAATCGATTATTATTTATCTGTAATTGATTACTAAGCATTTTTGTGAAAAGGAAAAACTTTATGCTAATCGATTACTTTGTTCATACATCTTTTCCAGAAAGCTCAAGAATAAATTAATCGACTAAAAAACAATTAATTGATTACTTAAGAGTAATTAGTCGATTACATGAACGTATTAATCGATTACATTCAGTTACATCAATTTTTATATATAAAGTTGTTAAGTCTTTTTGAAAACACACATTCTTAAAATTTGATATTTTCACTGATTTTCGAAAGGCTTCTAAACTGAGAGAAAATTCACTGAGTAACAAAGATCTTGTCCTACAATTCAAGATTCTCATGAATCATTGGTAGAATTCTCTTTGGACAAGATTTTCAAAGGAGTTTCTTGGAGAGCTGATTTGAAACTTGCTTTCTTTCAACCTTATCATTGATTGGTAACATTTGCATTCCTTGGATCATAAGGTTGTATCTCTCCTCTAAACTCTGGTTGTAATTTTGTTTAACATTTCAACTTGTTTGTTGCTATTGCAAAAGGGTTCTTTAAGCTTTTCTAGAGTAAGGTTCTCTAGAGGGAAGAATAGAAAATGGTTCTCTATGTCTTGATCTGTTTAGATTTTAGTTCTTTATCTAGGGTTGATAAAGGGAGATCTTTGTAAGCTTGTAAAGAACCGATTTTGTTGATAGTGAAATTCTAATCATAGTTTTTGATTAAAAGAAACTGTATGTAACTTCTCTTTTGAGAGGTAAACCAATATAAGTTCTTGTGTTGATAACATTCTTTATTTTCTTCTTGTTATCTTAATCTGAAACTATTTGGTGATATCTTTATTACTCAACAAGTAAAAGTTTCTGTAATTGTTTTCTTGAGCTGGGTGGTTTGATTGATTGAAGCATTCTTGGTTTTAATTGTGATACGATCTTAAAACTCTGATTCTACAAAATTTTAAAAGGCCAAGTTTTAACCAATTCATCCCCCTCTTGGTTAATTGTGTGTGTTCATATTATTTTCAATTGGTATCAAGAGCTGGTTCTTGAGTGTTATTCAAGGTCACTATCTTTTTTTAAAGAAAATGAATACCACACAAATTACCTTCAAGGAGGGTGCCTCCCTCAATTGTCTTCTGATGTTTGAAGGAAAGCATTTCAATTTTTGGAAAAACAGAATGCAGATTACCATTCAATCGAATGACCCCGGTGCATGGAATGCAATAGGAAAAGGTCCATTGGTTCCTATGAAAATTGTTGGTAATAATATGATTCCCAAAGAGTGGGATGAAATGACATGCAGAAAAGAGAGTTGTTCAGTATGATTTTAAAGCTAAGAACATGATTACTTCTTCACTTTCTTCTGATGAATTCTCTAGAACTGTTAGGTGTAAAAGCACAAAGGAAATGTGGGAGATGTTGGAAGTCACTCATGAAGGGACTGAGGAAGTTAGAAGATCAAGGAGACATGCCTTGATTCATGAGTACGAAATGTTCAAGATGAACACCACAGAAAACATATCTTAGCTCCAAACAAGATTCACTCACATTGTTAATCATCTTCTTGGTCTTGGGAAGATATTTGATGCTAAAGAGTTAAGCATCAAAATCCTGAAATGTCTTACAAGACCATGACAACCCAAGGTGACAACAATAAAGGAATCAAAAGATTTTTCCAAGGTGTCCATGGCTTCACTTTTTGGTAAGCTTCTTGAGTATGAATTATAAATGTCACAACTAACACATGTAGAAGATGCAGATAAGAAACAAAAGAGCATAGCCTTGAAAGCTGCATCATCAAGTGTTGAAAAAGAAGAAGACTCAAGTGAAGATGAAAGTGATGAATGCTTGAAACTAATAGTCAAGAGAATCAGCAAGTTCATGAAGAACAAAAAGAACAAGAAGTTCAATAAGTTCAACAAAAGAAAGGACAACAACAACAACACAAACTTCACATGCTTCGAATGTGGTAAGCCAGGCCACATTAAATCTGATTGTCCTATATTCTTAAAGAAGCAATTAGATGAAAAAAAGACAAAGAAAGAAGGAAAGTCAAAGAAAGCCTACATAGCATGGGAAGACAATGACTCAACAACTTCTGAATCATCTAGTGAGAATGAAGAAGCTAATGTATGCCTCACTTCTACAATAAGTGAAGATGAAGAATTCTCAAGCACTAAATCAAAGGTAAATCCTGAATTTGACCAAATTGTTAATGCTTTCCATGATATGCATGAAGAGGCTCGAATGCTTGCAAAATCCAACAATAGGCTGAAAGGAAATCTTAGATGGCATGATACCAAACTTGCAGCAATGCAAGCTGAAATTTGTAACTTGAAAGAAGAAAATGAAAAATTTGTTCCAAGCTACAAAAAAATGGGTGTGTATGTGCATCTTCTTCATCAAAGGTAGATAAATGCAAAGCTTTACAAAAGGAATTTGATGATTTCAAAAGGAGTCAAGGTGAAAAGTATATGTTGTTACTTTCTGGAAATTCTTATTTGGTTGATCTTTCGCAAAGACTTTATAGAGGTAAATGCAATTTAAATCAAATGCTATGTTGGAGATACTTCTGGTTTGGGTTACAAACATGGATCAAAACCTTTTGGAAATACAAAGTTTGTACCACCAAAATAGAAGAATCAAATAGGCTTTTTAAAAACAAAGAATTATCAACAATTGACTCATTTTGAAAGGGCATCAAAATCTGTAACTTGGAATTACTGCATGAAGAAAGGTCATACATCTAATAGGTGCTATGCCAGAAGATTTTATGTGCCTAAGAGAGATTGTATTTGGGTTCCAAAGAAAAAGAGGAAAACAGTTTAACCTTTATGGACCCAACCTAAATTGGGTACATTTCTTTGTCACTTAATTTGAATGTTGTAGGTATGACTTAGAGCAAAATTATCATTATGGTACCTTGATAGCGGATCCTCTAGACACATGACAGGTGACATATTCATGCTTACAAATGTTACTCTAAAAGATGGAGGATTTGTCACTTATGGCGACAACAACAAAATGAAGATAGTTGAAGAAGGAAATATAGGAGATAGCTTTAAAACCATAATAAAAAATATTCTCTACGTGGAAGGTTTAAAGCACAATCTCCTAAGCATAAGCCAACTATGTGATAAAGGATTCAAAGTTTCATTCAATGATAATTGTTGTTTAATATGTGATGGTCAATCCTGTGAGGTTATACATATAGGTAAAAGAAAAGGTAATATCTATTTATTATCTATAGAACATGCATTCATTCACAACACTAATTTCCTAGTAAGCGAAATTGATGAATCTTGACTATGGCATAGGAGGGCAAGTCACATTAACATGCATCACATGAACAAGCTTATAAGAAAAAACTTAGTCATTGACTTACCTAAACTAAAGTTTGAAAAAGACAAACTATGTAATGCTTGTCAAAAGGGAAAACAAACCATGATTTCTTTTCAAAATAAAAATGTTGTTTCTACCTCAAGACCCATTGAAATGCTTCACATGGATCTATTTAGTCCTTCTAGAACTATGAGCTTGGGAGGGAATTTCTCTGGCCTTGTAATTGTTGATGATTATTCTAGATTCACATGAACTTTGTTTATAAGATCCAAGAGTGATGCTTTCATGGCATTCAGAAAATTAGCCAAGCTCATTCAAAATGAAAAAGGATGCAAAAGTATCTCAATAAGAAGTGATCATGGTGGTGAATTCCAAAATGAGTACTTTGAAAAGTTTTGTGAAGAAAATGGAATCAACCACGATTTTCATCTCCAAGAACACCTCATCAAAATGGTGTTGTGGAGAGGAAAAATAGATCCCTTGAAGAAGGAGCTAGAACTCTTCTTAATGAGACAAATTTGCCTAAATATTTTTGGGCTAATGCTGTGAGTATAGTTTGCTACACTTTGATTAGATTACTTATAAGGCCTATTTTGAAGATAACTCCTTATGAACTATACAAAGGTAGAAAACCAAACATTTCTCACTTAATAGCATTTAGCTGCTAATGTTTTGTTTTAAATAATAGTAAGGAATCTCTTGGCAAGTTTGATGCTAAGGATGATGAAGCCATCTTTCTTTGATACTCAGTACAAATAAAAGCATATAAGGTCTTTAATAAAATAACTTTATGCATGGAAGAATCAGTTCATGTTATTTGTGATGAATCTAACCCATCTAAAGAGGAAAAGAAGTGTGAAAATGATGAATGCCCTATAGGAGATTATATACAATTCAATGGATCAAATAAAGAGGAAAAGGACGAACAAATTGCAAAAATGGAACAATCAACACCTATCCAAAAGCCTAAGGATTGGATAACTACAAGAGATCTCTCCCTAGACAACATAATTGGTGAAGTCACTAAGGGAGTATCTACTAGATCTTCACTAAGAAATCTGTGATGTGATATGGCTTTTGTTTCACAAATTGAACCTAAGAGCATTGACCAAGCTTTACTTGATGAACATTGGATGCTTGCCATGCATGATGAACTGAATCAGTTTAAGAGAAATGAAGTTTGGTAACTTGTTTCTAGACCTTCTTCTCACAAACCTATTGGCACCAAGTGGGTTTTTAGGAACAAACTTCTTGAGAGTGGAATCATAGTCAGAAACAAAGTTAGATTGGTTGCAAAAAGTTACAACCAAGAGGAAGGCATAGACTATGAAGAGACCTATGCTCCAGTAGCAAGGTTAGAGGTCATTAGGTTACTACTTGCATATGCATGTTTAATGGATTTTAAATTGTTTCAAATGAATGTAAAGAGTGCCTTTCGAATGGATATATTGAGGAGGAAATCTATGTTGATCAACCTCCTGATTTTGTTGATTTCAAATATCCAAATCATGTCTTTAAACTAAAGAAAGCTCTTTATGGATTGAAACAAGCTCCAAGGTCTTAGTATGAAAGATTGAGCAACTTCTTGCTTGGCCAATCCTTCATAAAAGGACAAGTTGACAAAACCTTGTTCATCAAGAAGCAGGGCAATGATATCTTATTGGTTCAAGTATATGTTGATGATATAATATTTTGTTCAACTAATCATTCCTTGTGCAAAGAATTTTCTATCTCTATGCAAAATGAGTTTGAGATGTCTATGATCGGATAATTGACATTCTTTCTTGGACTTCAAGTGAAGCAAATGAAGAATGAAATATTTCTCAGCCAAACTAAATATTGCCTTGAAATGATCAAAAAATTTGACATGGAGAAGAGCAAAGATGTTGCAACTCCTATGGAAACCTCACCTATCTTGATTCAGATGAAAAGGGGAAGAAGGTTGATGAGTCAAAGTATAGAGGAATGATAGGATCTCTACTGTACTTGACAGCAAGTAGACCAGATATAATGTTGAGTGTGTGCTAAATATCAAGCTAATCCTAAGGAGTCACACCTCATTGTTGTCAAGAGAATCATCAAATACCTTAAATCAACACCAAGGGTTAGTCTTTGGTATCCCAAAGGTGAATCACTGAATTTAATTGGCTATTCAGATTCTGATTTTGCAGGATGCAAACTTGATAGGAAAAGAACTAGTGTAACATGCCACTTGTTGGGAAGCTCATTAATCTCATGGCATTGTTAGAAGCAGTCCTGTGTTGCTCTCTCAACAACAGAAGCTGAATACATAGCTGCTGGAAGTTGTTGTGCACAAAGTTTGTGGCTTAAGTAACAACTCCAAGACTTTGGTGTGGAAATGAATGAAATTCCTCTGCTATGTGACAACACAAGTGCAACAACCTATTAAAGAATCCATTCACGCACTCAAGGACAAAACACATAGAGATCAAACATCATTTTCTCAGGGATCATATCCAAATGGGTAACATCAAAATTGAGTTTATTGATACTAATAATCAACTGACTGATATCTTTACCAAACCCTTATCTAGAGATAGATTTTATGATCTTAGAAACATGCTAGGTATTCTTGATGAATCTAATATATGCTAGCATGCTTATATGTACCTGACTACATGATATACCATTTAGATTGGCTAAGTCATCACATGTGCTTAAAATTTGAAAACCTGCTGAAAAATATTGTTCACTCTGCATAATGTTTGTTTTAATCGATTACTATGTGTTTTAATCTTTTATTTGAGGTTTAGAGATAATTTTAGAGCCTAAACTCCTTCGGAGTAATTGATTACAACACGGGTTAATTGATTACTTAGTATTTTCAATGTATTTTAAAATTCAAACCCATCTAAAGTAATCGATTATACTATCAAATTAATCAATTACTTGTTGTCTAAATGAAATCCAAAAATAGAACACATCTGGAGTAATTGATTAGACTAGCGAATTAATCGATTACCTACTGCTGAAAGTTATTTTGAAACAAAAACTCTCTAAAGTAATCGATTACCCTATATTTTAATCGATTACTTAATGCTTGAGAGCTGTTTCTACTTTCAAATATCTCTGGAGTAATCGATTACGACTCGTATTAATCGATTACACTCTATTCATAAACATATTTTGCTTTAAAATAATTGATTACCACGCTTATGTAATCGATTTAAAATAATCGATTACCACGCTTATGTAATCGATTATCTATGGTGTTTCTGCAAAAATTGCACGATTTTCAAAAATCTTAACTAACATATCTTATCTTAAAATTCAAATTCGTGTCAGTCTCATTTAAACTTCTTGAAACACGAAATAAGTTGTTACATATATTTGAAATTCAAATTTAACCTACAAAACTCTATAAATATAGACTTCAAGGCTGAATCACTTCACACCTAAAATCCTATCTCTCTCTCAGGCACCACAGAATCATCTTGTACCGTGTCTTCTTCTCTTTGTCACTGGCCCATCTTCTGTTATTCTTTTCTTCAACCCAAACAACATGTCCAACCCGTCTGCACCCAAAAGAACCAAAACCAACAAGAGGAAGGCTGGAGAATCTTCAAATGATGCAATCAACAAAATGTCTACATGGTTCACTAATGACACTAAAAGGATGAACTATATGCAGTTCAATGCTACCAAACTAGACATGTCACCTAAGTATTTGGAGCTTAACTGGTTTATCAATGAGGGATTTCAATTCCCTACCATTCTAGAGGCTCAAGGATTGAAGAAATTCCTTGAATTAAATGGTACTTTCTACCCTGAGCTGGTCAAAGTGTTCTACACTTGTGCAAAACCCAGCATGGATGGCATTCTTCGTTCACAAGTGAATGAAGTTCCTATGGTGATAGATGAAGATGTTTGGAATGCTATGGCTGGGATCTCCTCTGAAGGAGTGAAGAGGTTTGATGAAGAGATTGGAGGATACAACAAGTTTGGCACATACAGAGGTATATTGTTGGATCCTCAAATCAAGCTGAAGACAAGACTTAGTGTTGAAAATATGACTGGGGAAGATAGGTTGCTGCATTACATAATCACCTATGTTCTTACCCCTAGGTCCACAAATCATGCACAAATAACTAATGATGACTTGCATTTGGTGCATGTTATGAAGAATGCAATTCAAATTAACTGGTTCCTTGTCTTTGTAGAGACTATGCTGAAGTCTGCAAGATTAATCAACTATCAATTTCCATATGTTGTTTTAATCTCTAGGTTTATTGATTATTTTAAGATTGATGTCTCCAATGAGGTAGTGGACAACACCACTAACATCACCAACCTCATCACTAGAAAGCACCTCAACAAGCTAGGCTTGATAAAGACACCCAATGGGTGGCTAATGGCTGGAGAACAAGCTCCACAAGAGGGAGCTGCTGATGAAGGTGAAGAAGCTGAAGAGAAAGAGGAAGCTGAAGCTGGTCCTGCACAAAAAAAATAGATACCTTTTGAATACCTAATGATTCAAAAGATGGATGTTGTGCTAGCTCTGCAGAATGAGCATAGAATTGAAACAAATTCTTCCTTGGAAGAAATTACCTCTGGGCTAAAAAACATTGAGACTAGGATGACTCTTAAACATTCTGACATTATCTAGTCTAGATTGATGTAAGTGCCCAAGTGTTTATGGTTGTGGTGTTTTCGCTTCTTATTTCCAGTTGTTATGTTTTCAAGTTATGTTTTCTTGTACAACCCTTTAGTCTTAATGAATAAAATTTCCTTTTCTGATTGTTGCATCTTCCTTGCTTATCTCATGGATATCTAAGCTGCTTTTTTTTTTTTTTTTTTGTCTTTGATAAGCCAAAAGGGGGAGAAAAAGAAGAAACATAATGTTAAAGGGATAAACATGTTGTTCATTATCTTTATCAATGTAAAATTACATAAGATAGAGGGAGCATATAAATATGTATGAAATGTAAATTGTTTATGCAAAGTATACTTGACATTTGCTCTTGATAAGAAGCTGATTTCATTTCAGATATCAAGTACAAGCTCTTGAAAATCAACTCCTTTAAAAGAACATCAAGTTTCAACATGTCAATTGAAGTTTGGCATGATCAAAGCCAAAATGGGGAGATTGTTAGATACAGGGGGAGCTTGAAGAAGGATCAAGATATATGCTGAAGCTTGGATGAAGTTTTAGCTTTTATCATGCTATTCAATTGAAGGCACTTGAAATATCTAGATGTATGAGAGTTTCATCTTATGATCCATAGAATTGCATAAACATCATTCACTGGCTTCCATTCATGATTTAACAAAACAACATGATTTGTGAAAAAGGTTTATGATTTCATGATTGCATAAAAGCCAAGTGCTCAAAGGTTCAAGTTTTTGGAAAAACTATTTTTGACTGCCTTAATCGATTATCACAAATTGGTAATCTATTACTTGAGCCTTGAAAAACAGAATAATCGATTTCCAGCATTAAGTAATCGATTACTCAATACAAACACAGAACAAGTTATGTCTGTGTTAATCGATTATCATTTATCTGTTATCGATTACTAAGCACTTTTGTGAAAAGGAAAAACTCTATGCTAATCAATTGCATGTCGTATTAATCGATTACTTTGTTCATACATCTTTTCCAAAAAGCTCAAGAACAAATTAATCGATACAAATTAATCGATTAAATAAATAATTAATTGATTACTTAAGAGTAATTAATCGATTACATGAACGTCTTAATCAATTACATTTAGTTACATCAGTTTTTCTATATAAAGTTGTTAAGTCTTTTTGAAAACACACATTCTTACAACTGATTTTCGAAAGGCTTATGAACTGAGAGAAAATTCATTGAGTAACAAAGCTTTTGTCCTAGAATTCAAGATTCTCATGAATCATTGGTAGAATTCTCTTTGGACAAGATTTTCAAAGGAGTTTCTTAGAGAGTTGATTTGAAACTTGCTTTCTTTCAACCTGATCATTGATTGGTAACATTTGCATTTGCATTCCTTGGTTCATAAGGTTGTATCTCTCCTCTATACTTTGGTTGTAATTATGTTTAACATTTCAACTTGTTTGTTGCTATTGCAAAAGGGTTCTTTAAGCTTTTCTATAGTAGGGTTCTCTAGAGGGAAGAATAGAGAAGGGTTCTCTATGTCTTGATCTTTAGAAGTCTAAAGGGTGTTTAGATTTTAGTTCTTTATCTAGGGTTGATAAAGGGAGATCTTTGTAAGCTTGTAAAGAACAAATTTTGTTGATAGTGAAACTCTAATCATAGTTGTTAATAAGAAGAAATTGGATGTAACTTCTCTTTTGGTGAACCAGTATAAGTTCTTGTGTTGATAACATTCTTTATTTTCTTCTTATTATCTTAATCTGAAACTATTTGGTGAAATCTTTATTACTCAACAAGTAAAAGTTTCTGTAATTGTTTTCTTGAGCTGAGTGGTTTGATTGATTGAAGTATTCTTGGTTTTAATTGTGATACAATCTTAAAACTCTGATTCTACAAAATTTTAAAAGGTCAAGTTTTAACCAATTCACCTCCCTCTTGGTTAATTGTGTGTGTTCATATTATTTCAATAATTTGAATTATTGTTTCTCTTAGATAAGAACTTATTGTTTAAATAGTTTATATAAGAAGTTTGAATTATTGTTTCCTAATACTGTGCTCAGATTATTAACATTACTTGTATAAATATACCTTATTTGAGGTGAAAAAATAAATGAGAGGAATGAATGAATGAATAAATTAATGAATGAAGAGGAATTATTATTCTAATTTGTGTATTCTTATTTTTAACAATTCTCCCGGATGAAACTTAGGAAGGTGAATGGTTACCATAGTTAGCAAGGTGAATATATGCGAAATACGAAATTCAAAGGAGCATATTGCAAGCAAACAATTACATCAACAATTACGAACACTCTATGGGGCAATATCAACAAAGGTGAAACCATCTACTACCAACACAATTACATTCTAACCACAAACAAGGCCAACCCCTCTCAAAAGTCAGCTCTACAATAAAAATATTATTGTAGGTGCTATTGTTTCTTACCTTCAATAAATTGCACCTTTACAAAAAGAGTAAGATAAAATTGTTTATACTTTAAATAAGTTGATTGGTCCAATTTTGTAAATTGTATACACAACGATAAGGTTGTGTCTTGGTGACTTCTTGGTCATGGATTCGAATACGAAAATCATCTCTTTGCATATGTAAAGATAAGATTGTGTACATTATCTCTCCTCTTTACCTACGCATAGCGTAGAGCCTCCGAATAATAAGATACATAGTTAGTAGTACTATTAATCTGGCAGTACGTGGGAACATTAAGGAGCTCGAAATCAAAGATAGTATGGTGGTAGGTTTGGGCCAGTGGTGGACCCAAGTTAGAGTTAGTGTCCGCAAGTGCGGACATAAAAAATGGTTCATTTAATTGCAGGACGTTATAGTACCATTAATAATAGGCTGAGATTGGTACAAGTTTTTAAAAGTAGAAATATTTAAAATAAATACAACTAGCTTTTTTGGCCTTAGCTTAATCGATATACAGGATCATTTTGATTCTATTACACGTTCTCTTTTTGCCTTTTCCTTCTTTGATGCTTATAACATCTCCTCTCCTTTGCCTCTAAAGCAAAAGCTCATTTCTAATGAGCAATTCGTACTCAAACAAATAAATTGTGTCTTATCATAATTGATTTTCTCATTTATATAAGTTGATAACATATTAAAATCAAAACAAAAAATGATATATCAAATTGTCTCTTTTTTTAAGTCCAAGTAATAAAAAGAGATTAATATATAAGATTACTATCTGTACAGTTAATGTTAACTTTTTTTATTCACCATTATAAATAGAATGATGATGCATGGATGTACTAAAATATATTATCGTACTTGTTTTGGAGGATTGGTAAAATTTGGAGAGTTAAATAATTGGTCAAACTATTATCTACATTTTGTTACAAAAACAACTACATTTTAAATGGGTTCATAACTTTATACATAAAACGTTAATTTAAAATATTTTACAAAAAAAATTTCGGAGACGTTGTCCCCAAACTTCCGCTACTAAATATGCGGACACAAATAATTTTTCCTGAATCCACCCACTGGTTTGGGTGGTTTGGGCAGCGATGCTTTGGGCAATTTGGAGGCACAAAAACGATGTTCTTTTCAATGAGGGCAACCGGGATATGGAAACTGTGTTTGATGACTGCAAGCATAAATCTTGGTGTTGGAATAAGTCCAAGGTATCGGGTTTTGACTTCCCATTATATGTGTGGATGATGGATGTGGACAATTGCATACTGCAAGTGTGATACGCAGGGATTATGGATACGAATTGGGAAGGGAATGTATATGGGAGAAAAGGAAAATCTCTTGTTGTATTTAATGACATATGAGAAAATTGTGGCAATTTTGCCTTAAAACACGTTGTAATTAATGGCACTACTGGTGACACATGCTATGATTATATATCAATAAATTTGTTTTGCTGTTTCGAAAAAATAAAATTTAAGACATACCTTCAAAATAAAGGGAAATTAAAAAAAAAAGACAAAAAAATCACTTGCATTATTTGCTAACTATGTGTGTTGATAAACATTAAAAAAATAGTATAAATTAATATTAACAAGGTAATGATTAATGTTGGGCTTGAATTTCAAACCAAGTTCAATCCAATAAAAAAATATTAGGGTTCTTTCTTTTAATAGGTCAGCATCTAATTTTGAAAACACAAGAGAAAGAAAAAATAGAGGAGAAAGAAAACATCAAAATTCGTATATTGAGAAGGATAGAAATTGTCATCTTTCAATTTTCTCATTATTCTTTTTTAACCGTTAGATGTTGCTAAATTTTTATAGAAAGTTCGTGACTCACCAATATTAACATCTAACGGTTGGTTTCTTGAATAGAGGCTTGTAATATCACTAAAAGAATTCCCAAACAGGACTGGTTCTGAATCCATTTTCTGAAACATGCAGCGTTATTGTGAGGGACATTTCTCTCATACTAACCTTTGGATCATGTTCAAACTTTGAGGAACGGTTAATAAAATCTGTTTCTACATTCTGAACATTCGGATCATTCATTTAAGTGTTTTAAAGAGAGATTGTTTCAACTACAAATAGAGGTTATCAGAATTCCTACTCTGTTCTGTCTTGTTTCGGGCAGTGATATTGAGAAAAGGTTATCTCTTTGATCAACCGTTGGATTGTTCTAAAATTTTGTCAGTGTGTTCCTCTCTTGCAATAAGTCAATTTGACCGTTGGGATTTGTTAGTTGTTATTTCTGGGGGTAGGAATTAATTTCGTACAGAAGCCTATTTTGTATGTTTGTCTCTTGTGATGATTTGGTACAATTTTTGTTGAAGTTGTTTGTCGATTGTAATGATTGTTGGAATCCTTTTGTAATCTCACTTAATTGATAGTGAAGAATTTGGATGGACTCCGAGATCGGTCCCGTGGTTTTTATTTCTCACATTGAGAAGATTTTACACGTTAAAAATTGTGTTGTGTTACTTACATAATTATTGTTTGTGCATAAAATATTTTATTTATGCAAGATCATTCATAACAGATCCTAGAAAGGGAAATTGATATTTTTTTCCCAACAATTAAGACTTATCAAGAGAACTAAATATCTCACTAGCTTCTATCCAAAATTTTATATTTGGGTCACATCTCTTATGTATCATTCATTAAGCCTTTTTCAAATCCAACTATATATGGGTCACATCTTTCATATATGATATATCAATCTTTCATTGAACTTTTTTCTAGTTAACGTGGGACTAGTCACTCACTTATCACCAATTCATCATGCTTAGTGTTGATCACCAACGAGACACGATGTCTGGACAACCTTACTATAAAAAAAACATTCTATACAAGGAACCCTACTCTCACACATCAAAGAGACTAACCTGGATACCACTTAATGGGGAGTCCCATGAAGCACCCCGAACAATTAACAGGCTAATGACCAAGACTACTAAAAATTTGAACACCTCATATCTTAATATTTTTTTTATTGAGTCATTTCCTAGTCAATGAGATTTTAATTACTCACTTAAATTTCCAACAATTTCACTTAATTTAACACACAATTTTATTTTATTTTTCATTGTTAATGTTGAATTTTGATGAAACTAAACAGTTACATAAATGAATAGCAAAACTAAAAAAATTGTTAGTAATAAGATTATCGAAATAAATATTTAGTTCATTTTATCATTCACACTAGGAAGTAGGGCTGTTAAAATAATTATTATTATTTTATTTAGACTAAGTGTATAATTCACTTGAGGCAATCCTTTTCGAAACAAATAAAATTATTATTGGTGACTATTAAAATAATTATGATTCGTGAGTTATTTTCATTTTATGTTAGAGTTGGATTAGATTGAAAAGGAATTAATTTGTTTATAAACGAGTTATAATAATCTAACTTGCTTATTATAGTGGCGGGTACAAACAACCTTATCAATTTATTCAATATTAATTGTTCCTTTCGGTGTTATTCTGGTATAATTAAGCAACTAGTTATTTTGAAATTTTAATAAGATAAAAATATTACACATTAAAAGTTAAATGAATCAGTTATTTTTTTATTTGTATAATTTAAGAAAAAAATATCTTTAATTCTATTTTTTGAGGGAAAAAACTCAATCAGTTGCATCACGGGGAGAGGGAATATGATAGGTTCCATGGTCGGTTGTTAAACTGAACAAAAAAAAACATTGAGTTTAAGATGATTAGGTGAAGTCAAAATCATATAGATTTCCTGTCACTCAAATCTCATCACTCACAAATCACATGTTCCACCTCTATTCTCATATATCTATATTAGTTAGATAATGTTGTTTATCCCTAATTAATCTCATTTGCATTACAATATATTTACGCTTATAGTAAATTCACATTATTTTATTAGAAGATATAGTGGGTTTCGTTTATTTATGAAATAATTTAAGTTTTTTTTTGTGACAAAAACAAACTCAATGCATTTCATTTATAATAATCAAATCAACAATACAAGATGAAATTTGATGAAAATAATGAAAACTGGGAAAAGATGGACCACCCTTGCTAAAGCATGAGCAACACAATTGTCTTTGTGAATCTACCCAAACTGTCTCAAAAGCAAGCACCCATACCCGTGCAGTTCTCCCCAGAATAAAATGAAGCATCAATGTTACACTTTCAGTTACCTTCCTCTGGGAAGACCAGTGATCTTGAAGCATCAATGAAATAATTAGATGTTAAAAATTATATTTGGTGTAACCATTATTACTCTAGTGTATATCGATTGTTTGACACTATATTATTATCGATCTATTTAATGCTTACCCAATTTGACTATATGTGCCTATAATAAAAATGTTAAACAAGTTGATGGCATATATAAATTTGTAGTGTATCTATAAATATACATGTTTCTCTGTGTGTGTCTATATATATATATATACATGTTTTCTCGTTTCGGTCTTTATATGAAAAAGTTTATCATATTTATATCATTTATTTTTTCATTTTACTTTACTCCATAATCTCAACCTTTATGGTTAAGTGATGACATCGTTAAAAACACATCTCATATTACATAAATAATGAGAACTGCCTTCAAAAAAAATAATGAGAACTAAAAGAAAAATCTTTTAATATAAGAAATACCTATATGAAAAATTATAATTTTATAGAAACTGAAACAACGAGCGAATGAATTGTGTGTCACGTCACGAACTGAAAAAAAATAGAAAGATAAAAATATAAAATTAAAGAGAACAAAAACGAAAAGAAATACATATATTATAAAGATTAAAATTCTATTTAAATTACCCAAGTTTTTTATTAGAAATTTCGTCAATTATTCTTGTTAGTAGGACTCCAAGTAATTTAATTTATTAAATTCGTATTTTTAAAAGAGAGATGATAATGAAGTTTTGAATTTACTACATTTAAGATATTGAAAAATCAGTAAAGTAATTTTTTTTATAAAATAGAGGCTAGCAAACATCAACTGAAATGTATGTCATGATTTCAACTAGGTTCGCACCAAAGCAAAACAAAATTACATGCAGCAGCCTCCTGAAATATTATTAAAAATGAAAAAAGAAATACAAAGATAACAAGTGGGGGGTGGGCCAAACCAAACTCACTAATAATGGAATCTGAAACTAGACAATTAAACACGTACCATTTCCCTAACAAAAGGCTCTCTTAAACAAGAAGGCATGGCATTCAACCATTTGAAACCTTACTCATAAATACCCAATAATAGTTCATTTGCAAGTATGAAAAAGTTCTCTGAAACAATTATCAACTGGAAATGATAATATATCATAATGAAAGCATGAAAATAAATTATAATATTAAATAATATGACAATAGAAATTAAGTTATCGAAAAGCAACTATCGAATGTGTAGATTAGTGGCATCAAGTATGAAAAAATGCAACGAAGCAATGATAAAATGCAAATGATTTATATTTAAAATTTTAGGTGAGTTCAATTTTAGGAAATCAGTAGAATCAAAACAAATTTTAAGATTCAATAAATATTTGCAAATGTACTTACATATTATTCACTAATAATATTCTTGTATAAAAAATATTCATGCTAACATCCTTATAATCATATCCTTGCCTGGAAGCAATCTTCATTGGTATAGAATGATACCTAAAAGTAAATAGTAATATAAATAATAAAATATAAAACAAAAGTAACGATAAACATATAAGGATAATGATATATAAATACATATATATTTTTTTAAATTGAGTCTCTATATATAGAAAGAGATGATCTCCGCATCTTTATTCAATGTGCAAATCACATGTGCTTTGAATAAAAAATGAGGAAGAGTTTCTTTTTATCTCACGACTAAAATTTCTCATATGTGTATTACAAAATTTTCTAATGGGACTATAATTTCTTACCATCAAATGAGAGCGATTTGTCTAAAAGAGAAAGGACACTTCATTCGGTGTGCCCCACCTATGATAAGCACATTCAAATAATGAAACCAAATAATTAATCAATTAGAATAGCTCAAAATATTTTCATAATGATATTAATGATAAAAAAATCAATCCAATAATTATACAATTAATGTTAATCCACAAAATTCCAACAAACTCCTACTTGAATAACATTAGTTAAATTATTGAAAATAAAAAAAATATTATAACAAAATATCAATTATGTCCAAAAATAATGAATTATTAACAATCGAGAAAATTATATATCTAATATGGACAAACATCATACAAGTCAATAAACTCATATTGTGTATTAAAACTATGTTATTCACTTAATGTAATGAAATTATCATTTTTGATAAAATTATGTATTTATTTTTTTATATAGAATGTATTTTATATTTTAAAATATCAGTATACAAGGGAGTCTTATCTATTGTTTCATCTCAGACTCTTATAATGTCAATATCGACCCTAAAGATTATATTTAGTTCTAACACTTACTAAAATTTCACTAGCAATCCAAAAGTTTCCAAAAAAAAAAATCCTTACAACTCAAATACTATTTATACTTGTATCTCTATATTTTCTCATATATGGCTCGAGGCATTGTTTAGCATAACTTATATATATAGGGACGGACATATTTACTTGTGGGCCCCTAACATTTTCAAATTAAATTTGTGAATATAAATGATATATTATAAAAATAATATAAATATTTTTATCTAGTGAGGTTTGATTTTAGATATAATATAGTACTTAAGTCTTATTATTTAATCTTAAATATAATGATATTTTATCTCTTTAGATAAATATTTTAATTTTTTATACTCTTTCATGTAGAAATAATTGCATTTTTTAATAAATTATGTTATCATATTTTTTATTTTCAATAATATTTTTCTTTAAGTAATTCATTATAATTATTTTAAAGGCTATAAATAAATACATTTGCAATAAATTTAACTTTATTAGTCTTCTATTTATACTGATTTGATAATTAAAAAGTATTTATTAACCTTTTCTAATATGACAAACTTATTGTAAATTGTAATATATAAGGAATTGACAATTTAATTAATGTTTCAGAATACATGATTACAAATATTTGGTATAACATCTTATTCGTTTAATAATTTGTTAGATAAAGTTTAAGTTTTAAATTTGAAGTTGACTCTCGCTCTTATATAGCTCTGGATCCGCCCCTATATATAATTCTGAACAATGGGCCAAATAGTAACAAGCATGACAACATTCCTAATATGCCGAAAACGCCTTCTTCCGCCATCTGCAGGTACATAACATGCAGAGTCTAGCAACTATATGGTGAATTCCCAGGCTTGCCCATTTCATCTCCATCCTGTTTAGCGTGTTAAATCTTCAATATAGAGTCCCAAAAGTGAATTACAAAGGGTCTGTTTGGATGTAAGTTTCTCTGGAAGCACATAAGAAGAAAATAAGAAGAAAAAAAAAATGAGTTTTTCCATAAGGTAAAATGAGTTTTTCATTAGCTCGTTTATAGATGTCATCTCATCTTTTAGAGAATTTATATTAACGAGTTTCTAAAAATTAGTTGATGGAAAATTTATTTTTGCTTTTAAAAAAACTTATTTCATCTTTTCTTTTTTATCTTTTTCTTTTAAAAATATTTTTAAAAAAACTTATTCAAACATGTACAAATATTATTAGTTTGATTTATTCATATTGGTATCACCAAAATGGATACCACTATGCAACCACGCAAGACCCAGCCCATAAATACTAACTTCACAAGTTATGTGGAAGCGTGACGCAAAACTTACAGTATGTGAACCAATGGAGTTGATGTTGAATATAATAGACCATGAAAAGGAAAGTTGCATGAGTCATGATTAGTGGGCCACGAAAATGGAAGGCTGCATGAAAAGGATCTCCTTCCACGGGATGATGGACCATTTTTTAAAACAAGTTAATGACATGAGTCTCTTTTGAGGGTTGTGATTTATACATAGTTATTTTTTCTAATACACACATAGCACATAGCGTAATAGTTAATTTTTGGAAATATTCTTTTGTATTAGGTATAAAATTTGGACTGCATTTCGTTCTTGTTCTTCTGTGCCGTACTGTTGTACCTCGTTCTACTTCTTCTACTCATTTTATCTTTTTCCTTCTCTGATATGCCATCAAGGTTTATGGTCGCATTGGTTGGCGTTCGTCATGGTTGTGTTCTCTGTTTCGTCGCGGCCCTTGTGAGTGAGCTTCATGTCATCATTTGGTTGTCTCTGTAAAATGGATTTGCGAGTCAGTGAGGATGATACGGATTCAATAATTCGTATGAACGATTTAGGCCTTATACGGATTGCCCAATCCGTATGAAATTTATGGATTTTGCAATCGGTAAGCTTTATACGGACTACCCAATCCGTATAAAACTTACAGATTGTGTAGTCCATATGAAACTTACGTATTGTGTAATCCGTAAGCTTCATACGGATTGGACAATCCGAAAGCTTACCGATTGCCCAATCCGTATGAGTTTTTTGAATAATTAAATAAAAATAATTAAGTACTAAATATAAAAATATATATATTAGAATGTGAACTAATTATTTATTGTGTATTTATTTACATTTGTTAAGTCCATCAATCAACTTAAGAATGTTCATTCACATGAAGTTTTAGTCATTTTGGATTAAGAATGTTCATTGTTTTTTATAAACAATTTGTATAGTGTGAATTGTTGTATAACATGAATCTCATACCTGTTATAGCTTGGTTTGTTTACAAATTTATTTGTAACATATGTATATATGTCAATGAAAGTTGTTGAAATTGTTTATTATAAGAAAATAGTAATAGAATTGGAATGGTTGAGTGTTGTTGAAGGTATCAATTGGTTTGAAGTGATAGAGTAACATGTAAACAAATGTTGTTACAGATTATGGTTAAAGCAAGAGGGTTGCATCGGGCTCTAGGAAGAGTTATAGACCGAGCATTTGGTAGAAATGTTAGCGGTAACAAAGAGGAAGCTCCTGAACGACGTAGGCCAACCGCATTCGTTCGTAGACAAAGGGCAGGTGTTGTTGTTGCTAAGGATCCTCTTGCTCAAGAACCACACGTGGAGACTGACATTCCTGCTACAAAGGATGTAGGTACCGAGTCACAATCTTTTCCAGGCAAGACGAAAGATTGTTCATTGTTGACAAAATACGCTGATCATGTGGCTATTAGAGTCTGGGCAGGAGAGGTATTAATATCTTGAATTACATACAAAGTAACTATTATTAGACATGATAATGTTTGTAAATTGATATAGTTATTATTGTAGGAACGTGCTGAGTTAAAATTGGTTTCTCACAGACGTAAAGTGGTTAAATTTGGGAAGCCTGCACCTGAGATTGAAGGCTTAGTGGCTGCTATGGGCCTAAGCCCTTTAATTTCATGCTCAGTGGAGATTGGAGACAGGGGATTGCTATATGCTTTTGTGGAGAGATGACACCCTAAAACCAACAGCTTCCATATGCCTGTGGGGGAACTTACACTGATTTTGGATGACGTCACATCGGTCTTGCATCTCCCTATTATCGGAGCGTTCCATATGTATGATGCAATTGACGTGGGAGAGGCAATTAGCTTACTAGTTGAATTGCTTGAGGTAACTATTGAAGAAGCTGAAGCTGAGACGGAACAATGTCTCAGGGAATATGTTCGACTGTCGTGGATGCAAGAATTATATAATGTGAAGTGTCAGGCAAGGCAGTGGATATTAGCAGCCAAAGCATATTTGCTGCATCTTGTGGGGTGCACAGTGTTTGCTAACAAGAGTGCCACATATATAGGTGTGGTATTCTTGGACCCTTTTCGCGATATGGACCAATCTGCAGGATTTTGATGGGGAGCGGCTGCTTTTGTGCACATGTATGATAATTTAAATTATCCATGTCAGCACCACGGGAAACATTTTGCAGGATATATAACTTTGTTGCAGGTAATTAAATTTATACATATATGTATTATATATAGTAGATCGTGTGTGTATTATTTATGATGTATTGCTGACTTTTTGTTTTCAAACTTTAGTGCTGGATCTATGAGCATTTTCCAACTATAGGAAATGTGGTTGCAAACGATCACTACCAGGAGAGGCAACCACGTGCCTGCCGCTGGAAAAGTGCCAAGGCATTACCAGTGACAACCTATCGTAAACATATTGATAGCTTGACACTTGATAATGTTTGTTGGACATTGTATGGGGATCACCGTGGCCACAGAGATTTTGAGATAATTTCTTAATTTTTATGGTCCCTTAGATGGGGTCCTTACATTGTCAGGCATTTACCAGAACGGGTCCTTAGGCAGTTTGGATATATTCAACAGATTCCACAATTGCACTTATCTCAAACCCCATCCACAAAAGATGTTGACGACAGATGCTCCACTTTTCAGAATACCTTGTAGCGACTGGAGACTTGGTTAATTATCCAAGTGAATGTGTTGCTGGATATATGGAGCGGTTCTATCGTATTTCTCACACATTCATGAGTCCGCCACAGGTTGTGGAGCCGTGTAGACACCCTCCGATAGTGGCTCATACTTTATCGGATCCGCCAATAGTGTATGAGCATGATACACTACCAGTGCCAGCTCCAGCTTCAACCGCATCTCTTGAATCTCATACGCCAACACATGTTGTGGTAAAGTTGCTTTGTTTTATTATTTTGTTATTATTACAATTATTTATTCCAAAATGCAATGTTCATTTTTAAAAATGTCATTATTTTAGGTTGTATGCCAAAGGATAGCAGACGACTTGCAACATATGATAGACATGAGGATGGTTATAGCTAGCATGGATGCATACACTACAATAGAGCACCTTCTGTAGCTAGCCCGTGGTGTCACTGACCAAGGAATTATGCATGTGCGATCCAGACGAACAAGAGATACACAAAGGAGGCATGTGGGTGGGTGATGTTAAAGACGACTAGCATATGAATTGAAAATTTTATAACAATATTATTGTACTCTTGTGATGACAACATTATTTTGCACACATTTATAATTAGATATTGACGCATATAATTGATTATAAAAATCCCAAATTTTTTCAAAATGTTCAGTCATCTCCTATGTCAACATATTCAGTGCGCAACTTCATGGATTTTGTTACATTTGCATTCGACTAATATAAGGAGGTGGCCACTGTTTTGCTTCATTGTAACAGTGACTAGACCACAAGAATGTTGTTGACTGCATAGGACATCCGTCTGTCAATAGAACCTGTTTGCAAGACCAATGAGCAAAATTATGAATAAAACATATGTAACCTCACAAAGTAAACACAACGGTTAATGTTATACCTAAACAAAATGGTTACCAAACACATGACCAATACATAGAATGTGATGAACGACAGGATCTCTAGGAGGTTGACTTCTCAGAGGGAAAAATGTCATACTTTGTTGGAGAGAAAGAGAAACAACAATGACGTTATACCTAGATGCAATGACATAACCCATATCGGGAATATCCATCCACTTATCCATCGCTACCTGTAAGTAAAAAATTTAATCAATGTTTGGTATATTATATTCAACATGAATCCAAAATATTGTCAACAGAACATTTTTTTTTACCTTGGACAATCCATCAACTAGTAGGGACCACTTTAACTGCTAAAACCTATGTAACCCACCAAACAAGGCTATATATTCATCAGATCATTGTGCAATTTCTTTGAGCAAATGATTGCGTACCAAAGACCAAGTATCTTCACCTTACCCTAATAATGCAACAATTACACGATATCCACAATTCCCATAAGCTTTAACATCATGGTTGTTCAAAATGAAAAAATTGTGCATAAATTGATGAAATTGATTGAGCATAGGAATGTTCCTGTTCTTCATTGTTTGATCAGAAGAGGAACCAAACCATTTTTGTTTTGAGCAACTATTTTGCACTGAATGTAATTCATCCACATACTCAAAGTAAGACGGATCCTGCTTGGTTGACATTTGGTGCTTTGTGAGGTGTTTTTTTTAACACCTTTAGTTTTTACCTTTTCAAGGGGGGACACATGGCAGTTAAATCAGGATACACAATTTCTTTAAGCTTAGTCTTTAGTGTCACTTTCCCACACATGTCAAGCTTTTCAAAACTCTTGGATATAGCTTCCATCTCTTTGGTTATGTGGACTTCGCATTCATGCAAAACCTTAGTCTGAAAAATTCAACCTCCGCAAAAAAATATGAATGTTGTTAAGCAGTATGATGTCAATAACATACGAAGCTAGCTCATATGCACAAGGGAGACCATGGGTAGTTCTCATAACACATCCATAACGTGAATTGTCAATGCCCACATAATTGACTAGCTGAAACTCAGCAGCAATTTGGTGTAATGCATACCTGGGCACCATGTCGATAAGTCTCTTGTACAAGGTAACTTTAAAAGCATGACCAACCACGTGTGCTTCTTTTCAAATACGCCTTTATGTCAGTATGTTGCAAGGTGATCATATTGTTCATGACATCCCAAACACTATATAAATCTCCAAGACTATTCTGTAGTAGTCTCTTTAAGGTCCAATGAGCAGAGTCGACCCTGCAATTTATGGCATCCCAAATCACAATTTCAGAAATTTTTCCAATTTTGTTCATATTGTTGATCATATTTTTCCAATTTTGAGCAGACTCTTTAAGGTGATCATATTGTTCATATTGTTGATTATTGTTCATGGCATCCCAAATCACAATTTTAGCAATTTTGCCAATTTTGTTACTTGTTAGTTTTAGTGTTTCCAAAATGCATCACTTTATTTGTTCATGTTGTAACAAATTTTTCTTTGTGAGGATTCAACCGTGTGTCTTTCACATAATCAACAAACGTTGGCCATGGTGAACATGCAATTTCAAACTTCATAAGACAATCATCATATTGCTTCTCAGTAGCACAATCCATAAGACTTGCCCATGCTTCCATGACATAATCCCATGTGTTTTTCTGCCGAATAAAAGTTTTACATTTTGTCTTCACATTCTTCTCAATGTGAAACCGACATAATAAATTGGTTGACTTTGGAAAAACAGTTTTCACTGCATTCATCAATGTTGAATCTCTATCGGTAACAATGACCTCTAGGAAAAAATCACTTTTAAGAAAAATCTCTCTAAAGCGTTTAAGGGTCCACACAACATTGTTTATATGTTTCACCTCTAAATAGGCAAATGTAGCTGAAAATGTTATCCCAGTAGGTGTCACATCAATAATGTCAAGTAAAGAAAGGTTGTACCTACTTGTTTTGTATGTATTGTCAATCAAGAATATCATATGATATGCATTGCACAATTTCATTACATCTGAATGTGTCAAAAATGTCACGCTTACCATTTTCATCCTTCAATCTATGCCAATGAATATACATGTCGAAAGTTCAAGAAGTTTCATTAATTGTTGCATTTCAGTATTACTACATCTAATACGTGTGCGGTATGTATATCTTGCATTGTATATTTGCTTCAAAGTCGTATAGTTATTGGCATTGTGTTCCTTCAAAGTTAGAAGAATGTTCTTTGGTTTCAACATTGACCTGGTCATATCAACAACAATAATCTTCTCCTCTTCAATTAGTCTCTCAACATATGGGTGTTCACAAAATGACTTAGCCATAGCATGATTATGCATCCCACATATTACCTTCACCATCCACCCTTCACCTCCCTGGACTAGTTTGGCTCACAACTTAAAAAGACAATCACATTTTCTAGTGCTAGTCGAAGTAGGTACCAAATCTTTTTTGAATGATCTATACTTTCCACTTCTTTCACAATCAATTAAAACAAACGATGTCCTTCCCTTCTTTCCAATTGACATGTCAGACTTCATTATGACAGCTACAAAACCATTATCATATGCAACAGTACAAACCCATTTCAATATGTCCTCACGAGAAAGAAACACCTACAAAAATGGATAATACATGTTTAATCATCTTAAATAATTCATTTAACAAGTTTAACCAAATCCAAAATCATATAAATACCTCAGACCTATGGAACGATGCAGAAAAATCAACTGAACAATTCATATTTTCAAACCCATCAGGGTCTTCTACAATGTCTTCATTCATATTAATTTCTTCAAATATAATATTTTCATACATCCACTCATGTTGTCCATCTTAACAAATTAAAATAAAATACAATCATTAACAAAAGATACGCATAATAATAATATTTACCAACATTAAATTCATAACATAAAACAAATTCAATAATTATTTTTGTCAACATCAATATTACAAAATCAAACTAAATTCAATAATGAATTTAAATAAACAATCAAAATATTGACTTATTGTATTTGATCCACAATTCCTACTAGATGCACACCAATGGGATCCTCCCTCCAATAAGTCTATCGAATTTTTGTTCAAGAATGAAATCTTATTGGAACTGTCCAATTCACCCTTTGGAACCATATCACATCCCGGATATGATGAAATAGGATGAATTGAGATGGTATTTGTAAGTACATAATTATCTTGAATAAATTCATTATTTCTTTATTTTCCAATCGCCTGGAAAGAACAAGATGTTTCTTTTGTTCTTTCTTCAACAATTTTTGATCTCTAGTAGACCTCTCAGTAGGATTTGAACCCAAATGAAGTTCTGACCATCTGTCAGAGAAAAAAGAATGAGTAGCTCTGTATCAATGGAATCTCATCATCCATACATAATGAATTAGTGTGGTATATTCAAATCATAACATATGAACAGTAAAAACTAGTATTTTAATTGAGACTAGAACTCATAGGGAAGAAAATAGATTTATGAATGGAATAAAATATGCAGTATTTACAGACAAAAGTATTTGGTTATTGGGGAAAATCAATATATTTTTAATGTCGAATCAGGATCAACTAGGACAGAAATAAAGCATTAGAAAAAATTTACAAAAATCTTTTTCGAACATACGGATTGGCTAATCCGTATGCTTCCTATGGATTACGTAATCTATATGAAGTATACGAATTAGGCAATTTGTATGCTTCTTACGGATTACGCTAAACATATAGATTGTATAATCTGTATAATCCATACGGATTATAGAATCCATATGTAAAAAAAATAAACTAACCTAGTTGCCACCACGAACGTCACTTCGACAAACCCAAACACTGAATGCGTTTACCACCACCCAAAACTAGCCCCTCCAACAACAAAAACACCAATGCACAGCCAAAGTTGAACAACTCAGGAAAACCAAAAGCACAGAACAAAAACGCACAAATGAAGTCACAAAGCAGCAGCAACCAAAATGAAGAAACAGAAGAGGGCAGTTTTGGAATTTCAAAAATTAGAATAGTGTATTAGAAAAGAGAATGGTGTATGAAGCATATCCCCTCTTTTGATCACTAATTAGTCAAAATTATTAGTTTCATTAACTAGTCAAAATTATTAGTTTCATTAACAAATTTAAGGAGAACATAACAGGAGAGTCGTGTTCTCTTTTCAAACATAGCACATGACATGTTTTCATAAACTCACTGGGCAAATTAACAATTTTTTGATCAATGGTTAAAAAAGAGTCATGCCAATAAATTATTTTAGAACAAACCCATAGTAATCCAAAACATCCATCAACCTCCTTCCACGACCAAAATTGTCATAAGAAACTGAGTCCTAGAAAAGAAGGGGAAACACAAGAATTTATAATGCTGCAAAGGGACCCAATGACAATTATTCAACTTCAAGCATAGCTTGGTCAAAACTCAAAATGCTTTAAACAATGTGACCCCAGAGGAAGTTTTTTCAACTGCTACATGGCAATCATCTCAACCTACACCTTGAGAACAATGAGAATCTTTTAGAGGGAAGTATTGCTAGGCATTCGTATGCTAGACCATGTGGGGAAAATATGAGTAAAGGACACGAGGGATTTTAGTTGTAAACAACCTTGCTTACTTTGCAAGGAGGGGAAAAGGTTAGCGTATGCTTAGTATATAGATGAAATCATGAAAACGAGAGGAACAATGGAAAGAAAACATTACATATTAGAAATTTTCCATGGTTTGGTGAGGTTAAAGTTAAACTATGAAGGGAAAGAAGAATTTAGGTGGGTACTGTATTAAAAATGGTTTCTTTCCAAATTGGAAAGAAAAGAAAAAAAATGGCTTTTGTAGAGATAGAAGACATAAATCACATTTCATTTTTTATTTAGAGTATTTATGTCATTTTTGACGCTTTTTTTTCTTTTTTTCTTACCCAATCAAATAAGAAAAGAAAAAAGTTATTTTTTCAACTTTAAAAAATCATGAGACTATCTACTCCCATACTTTTCCTTTTCTTTTCTTTTAATTTATTTTATTTTCTAAGTCATTCAAACCCTTAGAAACAAGGATAAAAGGAAGTGAGAAAGGGAGATAAGAAAGAATGTAGGGAATAATTTGGGTAGTTTTGGGGTGGCTGAACCACAAGGCAGAAAAGGATACCTTCTATGATATTTTATTTCTTGTACGTTTTTCTGTTTTTTCAGATTGTAATTAGAGCTCTGTTTTCTGAATCTTACTATAATGCCTATAGTAAATTCCACTTCCTATAGTCGTATCGATATCTTATATAAATCTAACAGTGGTAAAAACTGTCCTCAAATAGTATAAACTATTATACTAGCCAGAACGGTGTCCGTTCTAAGACAAAAAGTTCTGGCTTTTAAAATGCCACCGATTCACAATAAAATCGCAAAAATGCCAGTATTATAGTTTTTGAGCAGGAAATGTAACTCTCAAACCTTGACACGTGTATAAACTATCGATAAGATTATCATCCTAATTCACCCTTAGCACTTAGTGGCTGTGAGCCTCCCATACCAATGTGATAAGAGTGGAGAAAGGATATTAAACAATCTAAGTGCAGCTAAAATTTATTATATAATTTATGAATCTCGGATAACCTTTGTTGATTTTGGTACAATCACATTAACATATCGTAATAATTGTCAAGTACCTTTCATATTCTTACGTGTGATTATGACAACGTTATCTTCAGATTCTTTTTCTTCATGCTTTTATACCTCTTAAAAACACGCATTTAACTCTTCAACCATTTCTGTCTTGTCTATCTTAATCAATTTTGTTCCTAAATAAAATCATTATTTCTTTCAATAGTGATACTGAATACCAAAATATACTTTGTCAGTCATAAATTGGACACACGTCAATCGACCCCTAAACGTCACTATATCTTTTTTTTGGAGAACTTCACTATATTTTAGTTAAAACATAACCATAAACAATTGGCAGTTTTACGTCAAGTACCTTAAATTTTAATACATGATCTAGTTGATTATTCTAAACTTTGAAATTCACCCAAATATTACCTATTTTTTAATTAAATAAAAGCTGAAGCAATTTTGCTTATCTACTCGTACGGTGCGGGTTTATGTATAGATTAGTAAAATAGTACACTACAACTTAATAGATAATAGGGTACAAAATGCATTGCATGTAGATGGAGGGGGCATGAAATATTATAAAGTGAACGTAACAAAAATCAAAGGGACGATAATTTAACCATGCGCATTTGCTACGTCAATCCACTTTCTTGATCAGATTTACAGAAACGAGCAATAAAATAAATGTATTACAAAATGCTATAAAATATAAGGTGGACTATTCATAGAGCTATGGCGTGTAACAAGATTCAATTAAATATTAGAACTAGACCGTGGTGAACATGAGACCTCCTTATATATTTGATTGAGCTCTTGTGCACAATTAAACAGAGGGAAAGTACTTGTTTAGATTGAAAGGAAGTGAATAGAACTCCTCACTTCTTGTGTCACCCTTGAAGGACTTGTACTTGTCCCACCAATGTTTACCTCTGTCCTTCCTAATATCAGCTTGTCTCTTAAACAAAGTGTTGTCTAGAAAATATGCCACAACACCCGCAACAAATGGTTTTGATTGGAATGGGACGTTGATTATATCATTGAACTGCCATGTACATAAAAATGTGATTGTAAGGTAAACTCAACAATAAGTAAAAACAAATCCTTCAAATATTACTCTCTCCTAAATGGTCTCCAAAGTCAAAAAAAATTATATAATGTAATCCCTTTAAGTATTAGAAATCATTCATAAGTAACCCTCTAAATATTGAAACTTCAAATAAGTCCCTAAATGTTAGTAAAATATATTAACTTAGAGCAAATTACCCACACATCCCGAGTTTTATCCGAATTACACACAACACTACTCTTTTGTCTATTCCTACACTGACCCCCTTAATGTTTGAAAACATTAAACTAACACTCTCTTATATATGTTTGTAAACAATACACTAACACCCCCTTGGATATTTCACTGACACCCCCTATAAAGGGTACTGCTATAAACATTAAACAAGGAAGGGTATTTTGTGTAATTTGAAAAAACCTCAGGGATGTTAAGTAATTTTCTCATTAACTTCAGGACTAAACTGATCGATATTCAATATTTGAAGATTATTTATATGAATTTATTTCTTTAAGAACTACTTAAGAGAGAGGGTGATACTTAAGGGGCAAAATTGGTGATTTATTCCTTATCCATACCCATCTTGCGCCTGTGTGGACTGGACCATAGCCATTAATTGCTGTGTACTCGTTGAAGTACTGTGGCACAGACAAGCCCATGAAGATTGAGAAGCCTAAAATGAACTTTGTTCTAAAACTGTTGAGGTTGCAGAACTGAAGAAAACTAAGACCACCAGCACCTACAAATGATGAGCAAAAGTGGAACATTACATGATGCTTCTTGAAGGGGTCATAATAAATCAAATCAAAGTACAAATACATGTATGAGTATGTTTTAAAGAATCAAACATACCAACATAAGCAAAGAACAAGCAGTACAAGGCAGCAATAATGGGAGGTGGGATAGAGGCAAAAACTGCTCCAAATTTTCCTACACAGTGAAAGAAAATGAACTGATGTTAAAAGAGAAGAAAATGTACTAGGATAAGGCAAAGTAGATATATTCAAAATAGAAACATATCATATGTTTCATCAACTCACCAAGAATTGAAAAGAAAATCATAAATCCAGCGGAGATTTGCACCACTCTTCTACTTCCAACACGTGTCAAAGCCAAAAGACCTGCATTTTCTCTGTAGGGAAACAAACAAAATTCTTTTCATCAACAAGGAAATTGTGTTTAGGTAATGTAAAGTAATAGAGAATACAAACAGAACAATTTCAATCTTACACAGACACAGAGGATCCATTGACTGTTCCAAACAATCCTGATAACAGAATGCCAACTCCCTGAGAGCATAAATAAGATGCACATTGTATTATACTCGAGAGTTCTACTTAAATACTTGGTAAAAAGAACATTATAATCAATTATACGACCTTTACCACTATTATTATTTATAAATGCACAATTTTTTTTCAGGATATTTAAGTGTTCAAGCACTAGCCAATTTTGTACCTGCCAACCAATACCCCGACTGAGAATAGATGGTGGCAATGGTGTTGCACTTGCATACCTATATACAGCAATGAAAGCTCCACTGGACTGTTTGTAACAAATGAAACATTAGTAAATAATTTAATCCAAGTATACAACTTAGTAACTGCATAACACTAATACTGAACAAATGTGTAAGTACACAAGCCAGACAATCCCAAGAAAGTCATCATGCATGTACAGCAATACAACATGCTGGTTGAATATTAGCATAATCAATGACTATATATCACTTGAAAATGTAATTTGGACAAAGCTTCCCCCTCCCTGACAACTATATCGATTATAACATAAAATCAGTTTCACATCGCTCAATTTATCATGAAGACTCATTATATAGATTTTCATCATTCATCTGTTTCCATTTCCCTTCAGGAAAACAAAATCAACCATTTATGACAAATGCCAAACTAACACTTTTTTTCAGGATAAAAACCTAACTGCATTACCAGAAGATTTTAAAGCTCATAAGTGATATTACTAAGTTATAATAGTTATCAATATTTGCTAAAAGGATAATTTCCCTAAAGGTCAACTGGCACAAAGGGGTGTAAAATGTAAGAATGATAAACTGTCCTGTATATGCCTAGCTGCAATGCACTGATAAAATTTGCAGATGACCCAGTGAAAATGATGAATATAGAATATAACCAAATAGTTGTTTCTCAAGAAAGAAAACCAATCAATAAACAAAAAGGAATTCTTAACCAAGAAGGTCTAATGAAAGAAGTTACCTCTACAAGAGCAACAAAAGATGCCATCATCATGGCAAAGGCTTCACCAGCATCAAATGAAGGTGCTCCCCATTGAAAGGGATATGGAATTCTTATCCTGCAAACTCAAAACCATCACAAATTCCTCTCAATAAGTTTCAACTCACAAAGTTGAACCTAGGTAGTAGATTCCCACCAATTTAAAAAGCAATAAGGATTCAGTTGAATCTGACTTTAATAATAATCATGTGTATCCTCTTAGATTGGTAATAGTGATATGTATTACAAAAGAATTAAGACTGACACATGTGATATACCCATTTCAGTGTATCATTTAAGAGGTATCTTCTCAGTTAGCCACAAAAAATTGTTCTAGTCAAAATAGTAAACTAAAATTTAAATAACAAAAATATATCTGAAATAGGAGAAAAATGTTTAATGAAGAATATAGTTCAGTCTCATTTGCTAATGAACACACAGAATATAATTTTACCAAGCTTTAAATTAGTCCCTAAAAATAGTTTTTTATTAGGACCCTATCAGGACCAATTCCCAATGATTTAATGTTAAGGCCATTTTGCCACAGTGGATTAGATAGCAGCCAAATCAATCCATCCCTGACACACCTGCAACAATCCCCATGTTGTGTTTCTTAAACAAGAAATGGATTATTTGGCCACCCTCTAGTTTACATTTGGCACACCAACGTCACTTGGGCAAATGCCTGATAGTTGGCAATTGTGTTAGGAACCAATTAGAACTTTTTCAATTATAGGATTAATTAAAAAATATGGTAAAATTATACAGATCAAAACAATTGCCATCGAAAATAATGCCATCAAGAGTTAAAATTGAATAAAATCACACAACTAACCAAGGAGCAGCATCAATAAGTCCAGCACGATCAGTGCGGCATGATATCTGAGTTTTATGTGGAGCATCATTATAGGCCCCTCCAACAGTAAGCAGATGAGCATATATCCACACAATTACAATTGTAAATAACACAGCAAAACGGTCGAAGATATGTTTCCCTGAATGTAGCACATGGGGCACATACTACATGTGACAACCACTAACCAGTTAACAAACTCAAATTTATAGAAACCATCATGCTAGAAAACTAGAAGTGTGAAGAAACCAAAAGGACAAAAGCAACTAAGATCCTAATGCTGAAATTTAGAAATTTAGAAGACACTATATATGCAATTCTGTCTCTACCTGTGAAACAAATACTAGCAATATAAGCTGAGGCAGTCCGATCTCTACACATTTAGCAACCTACACCCAAGACAGAAATGAATATTGAAACTTCCAACACTTAATGCTAAACATTGAGCATTGTAAATTTGTAGCAGAAGGCTTACCCCAGGGAACCCTAACTCATACAGCCCAAAACCAACAAGAGATACCAAAGGAACTGACGAAAGTGGACTTAAGAACCTGCAGAAACAATTGAACTTACATAAGATGGGAATATTATACACATTCACAAGATTGTTAAATTCTTTTAATTCTTTTTTTGGCTTTTGTGCAAGTTAATCCAAATCCAATTGAATAAATCACTTAAGCTATAGCATCCACTTCAAAGATCAATAAGCTTGGTGGAACAATCACAAATGAGCATACATATCAAAGACATTCTTAAATATAGGTTACACTTCAGTTAGACATTGTCAAGATAGATAAAGACAGAAAAAGCATGATGCATCCACAAAGTAAGAACTTTGGCCAACCTTGCAACATTACGCCAGAGACCACTGAAGCCCAGTACTATTTGAAGAGTTGAAGCAACAATAAGAGCACCTTGGATTGATCTCATTATCCTCTTGAATTTCTGATTAAATAAAAAAATTAGAGCCAGAAAACAGGGAAAAAGGTTATCAAAAAGTTTCAATCAAATAAGCACAAAATCTAATGCTTTATGGTTTTTCTAGAATCAAATTCATACTCTTTTATTTCCTCCAATATAATTAAGCACATAAAAAATGGATATACAATATGATTACATATATTGTAGCAATGTAAATAATATATCAAGCATATCAACCATGCATCATTTAGCATTAGATTTGTTCTGATTACAAGACCTCTATAGGATCTGGTTCATCACTGAATCGGCCAGCAAGGATAATTGAGATTGTGGTTGGAACAAAGGTGTAAGACCCTCCAATTACTGCAGGCAGTCGAGTTCCAAACATTGTTTGCAACAATGTGTTAATACCGGCTACAAAAAGCAGGGTTTCGATAACTCTTGCCTTCTCATTCTGCAAATATCGAAATTTAATTTTTATTATATAATTTTGGCTAGGAGGCAAAAGCATCTTCAATCATATGGTTAGATTATCATTTTTTTGCTCAGCAAATATGGTTAGATTATCATAATATTCCCTATCAAGTTATTTACAATTTGCTGCTTTATATTTATTTAATCCGTAGCTGCTTACATTGCCACCTCCCATCTGGGGAACAAGAGCAGTGGGAATCAACACAGTTGTCCCAAGCATCACAAGAAAATGTTGAAAACCAAGAAGTATGGCCTCAGCTGCATCAGAATGTCCCCAAAATTCTCATCAAATTAAGAAGAAGTATAAAAGTAAAGTAAAGCTCAAGTTAAAAGGGGGGGCAGGGAGATTCTTAAACTTTTAAACATAAACAACAAATGATCAAAGAATATATCATTAAAGTCGACCAATTATTTCACTTACTTAGAATCCATTAAGAACATTGTTCCATCTTGATTGTGTGCAATGCCCCAAAATCCAAAAGTATGAAACATAGTTTTTTTAAAAGCTATTAAAATATTTAATAAGTATTTCACCAGTGGGGCAAATTTGGAAGTAGCAATCAAATTGTTTCCAGAATCCAGAGTACGAAATCTGGATCTGGAAATAACAGAAAAGGCCCTTGGTTTATATATATATATATATATATATATATATATATATATATATATATATATATATATATAGTTAAAAGAATTTCAATTAAATTGGAAACAGGACTTCAAATTGGCTCCATTAATAGTAAGAGCAAAAAGAAGCCTGAATTGCCAGTGGCATTAAAGTACAAAACCAGAATCAAACCCCCAAAGCAGAAAAGGAAGTTCATTTTCCTTTGTTTTTTCAACCACCTTAAGAATCACTAGTTTTCTTTCAATATTTTTTTAAGAAAATCCTCAACTGGGAACTGAAAAGGAACAATTTTTATTTTCCATAGCATCATTATAATTAGTAATCTTATGGAAAGCCAGTTTTGAATCTAAACTAGGTGAAGCACTCACGCCATGGAGGAGGACTAGTAATGCAGTAAGAAATATTTGGTAACTGATCCTTTGGTGGATGTGGCTGTGGCTCATCTGCTTTAGCTGGAGCTCCTCCTCCTGCCATAATAACCCTTTTTTCTTCTCTTTCTATCTCTGCACAATGAATAAACAACAACAACAACAACAACCAATAAATTAATAAATCTACAAAAAAAAAAAAAAATCAAATCTAACACCAACCCAGATCCCCCAATGCCACAAAGAAAAAGACCCAGAAGAGGATAAAAGAAACACAAAGAAAAAGTGGGAGGTCTCTTACAATGACTAAGCCTAGAAAATGAAAAATGCAACAACAACAGCTAGAGAGTTGAGCTGAGCTGAGCTGGGGACTCTCTTTAGGCAATGAAGTGAAAACAATGGCCACAACCACAATAATTGCACAATTTAAGAAGGGAGTTAAGAGAAGAGGCAAAAAAGAAAGCACCTTTTTTGAGTGAAGAGTAGTATTATAAAGTCAAAAACAAAATGAGGTGCCCCCACCAGAAAAAAGAAAGAAAAAAAAAAAGAGACTAAGAGAGAAAGAAAAAAGGGGTGAAAAGAGAAGTGAAAGGGAATGCAGACGATCTTTGTTGTGGAGTGTGGAGTAAAGCAGACTCCAATGTTAGGGAGAGAGAAACGATATAGGTGTACACAGAAAATGAGCAGAAAAAATTTGAATGAAGATTCTCTCTCTTTCTCTCTTTGCTTGCTACTACCAAAAAGTAATGTCTCTGTCTGTCTCTCACTCACTAGTAGGTTTGTGTTGAGTTATAGTGTAGCTCTCTCAAACACCCTATTTTACTACTTTCCAACAAATATTGCTCACATTTATTGTTTTGTTTCGTGGTGTTGAAATTGCAGGAAGAATGTTTAGGTGGGCTTTCTCATGTCATGCACACATAGCAGATGAAGTGTGCAAATATATTTTAATATAATAAAACACTTCTAACAATCTTGTTCGTTCCTATTGAATGTTACTAGTTGAACTTTATGAATATGATATAATATGTGAAGAATAATTCTCAACATTCTTATGTTACTTTTTTTATTAGTTCTTTTGCTTATTTTATAAAACAGTGTGTCTGATGCAAATGAAGCCAAGCAATTGGTGTAGAGGATTTTAGAGAAAAGGGCAAAAAGAGAGTAATTTTTTAATTTAAATTAAAAATTATATAATTTAAAAATATATGTATATACAATGGATTCAGATTTCAAATTTATTTGAATTATTATTTTAAAAATACCAATTTAAAGTGTGTCTATTAAAAAAATGTTTTTCCTTACCCCCCAAACCCATCAGACAAAGGTACCCATACATGTCACACCTTTAACCTATATGTTGGATTTATAAAAATGCATGGAATTCATGAGATCTCAACCTACGTGCCACAAAAAAAAATTACCTAAATACTATGCTGGTCAAACTATTTACCAAAGTGTCACGCGGCCTAGTTCGCTAATGAGGTTAGCGAACTACATGGCCTACTTCGCTAGGTACAGCAACGAACTCTGTCTAGCGTGAACATAGTTCACTAGTGGGCCACGGGGACATAGTTCGCTAGGGGGGCAGCGAACTGCGTCACCTATTGACATGTGACCGTAACGGCCTTTTTTTGAATTAGCGTCCACGTAGTTCGCTAGGGGGGGTAGCGAACTAGGTATGCGCCACGTAGACTGCCCGTTGGGCAACCACGTAGTTTGGTGGAAGCTGTAGCGAACTACGTGGCCACTAGCGTCACGCCACATTAGCCAACAGAGTTTACTGGTCTGACTAGCGAACTATGTCACGTGGCACTCTGGTAAATTGTTTTGCCTGCGTGGTATTTAGATAATTTTTTTTTATTTTGTGGCATGTGGGTCGAGGTCTCTGGAATTCATGCTATGTTTGATTGAGAAAAGAAAGGAAGTAAAAGAAGTGAAAGAGAAAAGGAGTGAAAAATATGATGCTTTTCCAAGTTATCTGATTATATAAAAAATAAAATGAAAAAAACATGTATATATAAAATGACATAAATATCTTAAATAATAATAATAATAATAGAATATTTATGTCTTTATATTTTTTAAAAACTTTTTCTCCTTTTCTTCCTAATTTGGATACATAAACTTTTTTGTCAAACCTCCTTTGTATAGTTTAACATTCTAAACAGGAGAAGGATTATAAATTAACATGTTTTCTTTCCATCATCAATTTTTTCCTCTTTTTGCTAAACCAATCGTAATGTTAGTGAATTGTCATTTAATCATCATTATTTGTTGTATTATTTAAAATTACAAAATCAATAAAAACACATTTTATAAAATGAAATCAAATTGATTTGTTTTATATTTTAGAGTAAATTACACTTGCACCCCTTATATTTTACTCAAATTTCACCTAATACCTCTCCCTTTTTTCACATTACTTTTACCCCTTATGTTAACGATATTAACTAGTCTCACTTATAATATGTGAGCAAATGAATTTGTCTTTATATTTTAATTGTAAAATCCAAATTATCTCCTCTCAATTAGTTTTAGGATTTAGGGTTCACGTTTCATTCTTTTTCCTCATTCACGAGTACTGTTCATCTTCTTCTTGTTGGCGAGTTCTTCTTTAGCGTCCACGGGTGCGAGTTCCCCTTCCTCTTACGACGTTCACGTTCCATTTCTCTTCACCATTCGCGAGTTCTTCACCGTTCCTCTTCCAGTTCACGAGTTCTCCATTGATCCTCTTCCAGTTTGCAAGTTCTCCACTGTTCTTCTGTTTCTCTTCCTGTTCCACCATTTTTGTTCACATTAGGGTTCTGCTTGTAAGTGACTATTGGATCTTGTATATAAATTACTTTTTAAGAATATTTATTTAATTTTGATTGTTTATTTTTGTCTATTTTTGAATGGAATTTTAATGGGAGACCACTTATGATATTTAAAATCATTTGTTTATTAGTATTGATTAAAATAGTGTTGATATTTGAGACCACGTGAAACACAATGGATGAACTGAAAATCATTTGTTTATTATTGTTGATTAAAATAGTGTTGATGTTTGGGACCACAGGAACACAAATGCATGAGCAAAACCCTAAATTTGAAGCAAATGACCATATTTGATAAAAAAAAAATTGAACTAAAAAATTGAAGAAGAAGAAGGAATGGTGTTAACACTGCATACCAAGAAGGTGGGTTCACATCTCTAATTAGAGAAAAAACAAAAGGAAATAAGAGTCTTAAAATATTTTCAAGGAAGAAGATAAAGATATTTTAAATATAAAATTTCATTAAAAGTCATATGACCAACATGTGTCTACTTTATGTCTGTTAAATTACTAAACAGTATTTAGGACGGGGGGTCTGAGTGTAATATGAGCTAAACAATTAAGGGATTTTTTTAAGATGGAAAAAGGAAATAATGTCAAATGAAATTTAAGCACAATACAATAGATATGAATGTAATTTACTCTATATTTTATTTGTTATTAAATATTAAAACATTATTTTATTATCTGCCCCTGTTTTTGCTCTCAACTCAACCTTGCAACCTCCCCAAACATGTATGAAGTAGTGGTTTGCGATTTTTAAGGGAGTAGCACGAGAGCATGTGCCTGCTTTTATACAAAAATTGTACATTAGATAGGGAATCTACGTATTAACGGGTATTTGGATAAGAAAAAGTGGTAATAATCAGCTAATGACTTGTCATAGTTATTAAATATATTTTAACCTTTTATTGTTTTGGTTCGGATTTAATTAATTCGGGTTTTTTGGTTTAATAAAAGTAACCATTTAGTATCCTCCAAAGTTTACTTTACTTCGGAGTTCAATCTCTATAGAATATGCTGCTTTCTAAAGAAAGAAGAAGAAAAAACATATAAAATGATTAGAATATTCTTAGAAAGGGGTCGTTAACAGGAGTAAAAGAAGAGGAAGAATTTGAAATGATACTGTTGTTTAGCTTTTGGAGAGGGGTATATTATAGCAGAGGAATATTGGCGCACCTAATTCCAGAAACACCATTTTGAGAGTTTTGGTAAGAGAAAGGTTAGGAACATATTATTATATATATTCTTAAGAATATATTTTTTTTATTGAAACATAATTTTAATAGAGTGAAAGAAAAATAGAGAGAGAAGAAAATCTTATTTGTTTTGTTTAAAGAGAAGGAGAGGGAAGAGAGATAGAACCTCACCGTTCATTTCCCTTTCAATTTTTGGAGATTTTAAAGGAAAAATAGTTTATAATTTCTTGTCAATTACTTTTTAATGAAATTTTTAATTTTGAAGTTTTATTATTTATTATTATTTAAAATGGTAAATTCTAAAACAAATTTTGAGAGATATTTTTTCTACTTTAAATAAAAAAAGTTATATGTTAAATCTTTTTGTTAATATGTATAATTGTTTTTGTTTTAAAAAGTAATAGTAAATAATTTGTTAATGAAAATGAGTCTAAAGCTTGAGTTTGAGTTAGTTTACTCTTAAATAAATGTCTATTTTTTATATTAAAATTGAAAGTTTTTAAATAAATATTTCGAAAATTTACTTTTGATAAATTTAAATTATTTTATTCAAGTAAACTATTTAAATATAAAAATAAAAATAATTAATTAAAGTATTTTAAAAGTAATTAAATTTTGATATATTTTTAATTCTTTTGAAATTTTAAAATTCTTAGACTACAAACACCTAAGAAAAAGAGAAAAGACAACCGACAAATGCTCTGGGTCTTATCCCTAAAATCACTGAATGAACGGTGTTGCCTGTCCATTATTGTTATATTGACTTACAACTGGCATACACTCTTGCATGTAAAACCTCTATTATCATCTGTAATTGGATTAACCTTCTCAGGTTCTAGTTGAATATTTATGAAATGCTTAAAATCTAATAAAAACAAAAAAAAAAGGGTCTTGTTATACGTATGGAAGTAATTTTTTTTTTTTACCATTAAAATGGAACTATTATTTGATGTTCATTTACATGATATCAATAAAGTAAACATATAGTATAATATAACTCCAGTCTTTAAGTTAAGAAAAAAAAAAAAAACAAAACTAAGAGCATCTCTTATACAAAATTCAATTTGAATTATAAATTCTCTTCTAGTAAGTCTCTTGCTGTCCCATGTTATTTAAAAGCATTCATTATTTTTATGTTAACGGTAAAATTCAACTCAAGTTATTAACTTAATTTTAGTAAATCTTATTAGCTTATGTTTGTATACATGCAATTGATTTTTTTTTAATTTATTATCTAAAAAATATTTTTTATATTTATTTTATATTTTTAATTTTTTATTTATAGTATCTAACATTAGTCTCAATTCATTAAGTATTGATGTAATAATTAATATATTTTCATGTCATTAATTAAATAGCAATGTGATATACTAATCAAATATCATATCATTATTTAAGGACTTAAATTAATTATATATACTAAAAATAAATATTTAAAAATATCAAGCAGAAAAATAAATAATTAATTACTTTTAGATAATAAATTAAAAAATGAATATATTACATGAATAAAAATATATTTAAACCAATTTTGTTTTATGGTTGTATTCACACAATAAGTCTTGTTTTAATTTCAAAAATATCTTTTTTCATTGTTAAACAAGCTTAATGATAATTATTTATATAAACACCTTGTATAAAAACTCTATAATATATAATTCATTTACTTCAATAATATTTTCAAATTACTTAACTTAAAGCCAATTTAAGCCACTCCGTTGAAATTTCTTGATGCCCCAAACATTTAGCATAGAATACTAATTTCTGAGGACAAAATCCACCAAAACTTAAATGTCATCGGAATAAAACACCGACACAACGAAAGTATGTCACTTTGCCAGCCCTCTTCTCTAGACTTGTCATAGTCTCATCCCTTTGTGCCCCTCTTGCAGTCTAATCTTTGGTTTGAGAAAAGAAAAAAGAAAATGAAAAAAAATAGGAAAAACTAAATAAATTTAAATTTAGTTGATATGAGACAAATATTGAAAATAAAATTTTACATAAACATCTATATTCTTATAATTTAGTATATTGTAATTATTTACAATAGGTAATTTTTTGTCTTTCTATATACTTTTTCATACCTTTTTCTTTCTGAACTAGATTGACAAGAAAATAAAACATGTAAATAAGTCATACGAAACAGATATTAGGAAATATTTTTTATCTTATTTTTATGGCAAACTCTTTTCTACCAAACAATGATTTGTTCGGTAAAAGCTATGATTTTATCTTTTCCCTTCTTGTCTTTCCTGCATTGGAACCTTTTCCATTCACTAAAAGTTTGGCAGTATATTTGTGTTAATGATCTTCAATAGCAGTTTTTATTGTATGTGACATAAACACAATTTAATTATTTGGTTAAAGTCCTTACGAAAAAAAAAGTTAGCGTGGCATTCTTAATTACTAGTATCTGTCAGCGTTCAGATATACCGTGAACTAGATACTCATTTATAGTATCAAGATTTTGTAAAGTTCTTAATACAAATACAAAACTAATGAATGCATCAATTAATGAGCTATTAATTATAACAAATTATTCATAAGTTTGATAGGAACTAATATACAATAAAGTCAAACACGTCCTTAAATCAATCATAACAAATTATTCATAAGCTCGTGTATAAAGTAGTCCTTGCTTTTTGAATATTCTCGACATCCCTATCTGATTAACCGGAGTCACATGAGTAATAACCACCTCTGGTGTATAATATGATTAGAAATATTTTTAATTACGAATTATGAGGATATCAACGTAAGACGTAACAGTATCGATCTCTGTTGAATACGATCGAACAAGAGGTTAAGACTTTGTTTGGGAGAGAGATTTTGGAGGAGAATGGAAGAAAAGGAAAGGTTTAGGTAAAGAGATCTCTTTATTTGAGAGTTTTAATTTTTGAGAGAAAAGATTTGAGGATTTTTAAAACTCCTCTAAAATCCTCTAGAGCTTATAAATTGTTGTTCCCCCTATTTGGGAGGTTTTTAGAAAGAAAAGTAATAAAATTATTATTCTACCCCAACCAATGTTAATAAAATTATTATCCTACCCCAATCAGTGTTAATAAAACACCAAAATATAAAACATTGAATTACAATTCAAAGACAAAATTATAAAAGTATCTTATTAATTCTCAATTTCTCTCTCTTAATATATTTTTAACTCCCTTACAAGGAGGAAGAAATTTCCCTCATTTTCCTTCCTTTCATTCTCTTTCCTTTCCCTTAAATCTCTTTTTTTTTTCCTTCTTTTCCTAACTCTCAAACAAAGCCTAAAGGAATATGCAATACTTTTTGGTGCTTTCTTTAATTGGTTGTTAACATGATGACAATGGAGTGTGGAATTTAGAAAAGAAGTTAGTGGGCATGCTTCTTTTCTACTATGTATCTCCTTCAATGATTAGAGCTGGATCACATAAAGATTATGCTCTAAATTTATATATGACAATATCACTCACCTTGTTAATATGGTGATAAAGTTTAAAGTATTTAGGAAAAAAAATTAACATAAATATAAAAACAGGGTTGCTCTTCTTTAAAATAAAATTTATATATATATATATATATATATATATATACATTGGATAAATAAACAAAGCTTGGAAGAAAAAGGGAGAGGAAGTGCAAAATTAGTAATTCTTTTATTATAAATACAAAACTAGTAGGGTAGCCATGCAATTGCATAGGTTGCATGGGTTTTAATTCATATTCTGAAATGACTTGTGAATATACTAATATACATATATATATATATATATATATATATTAAATTTATTAATGTAATGCCCACTCATTTAGTTTGATATATATAAATCCTTAATTTTAAATTTAGCCATGATTAAGTTTTTTTTTTCTTTTCAAGAATGTATTTTGTGAAAAACTTCTACATATTATTTAACTATTGTAACTATAATCATCATTGTTCAATTATGTCATAATTAATTTATTCTATAATTGTTGTAGCTTAATTTTCATTTTATTAAAAAATTTAAAGATTTATAATAAAATTGAACTGTAAAATAATTTTTAGCACCAAACATGTGAATGAACTTGCTTGGATAAGGATGACAATGAGTTAGAATGTGACAAGGCGAGTATTAGCAATAGTCCTTCATATTATATTGGTGTACTAAAATTAAATTAGAGTTTGTTTGGATGGAGCATTTTAAAATTTCAAGAAATTTGAAATTTAGAGTGTGTTTGGATGGAGAATTTTAATTGGGGAAAGTAATTTATTAGGGGATTTAAAATTCTTCAACTTAAAATTCCCTGTTTGGATATTTTTATATGAGGAATTTAAATTTTTGAAATTTTAAAAGAGAATTTTAAACAACTAAAAATGTGGAATTTGAATTTCTCTCTAAAAGGTGAGAAATTGAAATTCTCTTCTTTTTTAGAAGCTCTAAATGCACAACTTTTTGCTCCGTCTCAATCATCGACGTACTCCGACCTCCGCTGCTCTCAAGATACCATCCACCTTACGTATTTTTCCATGAATGAGGTTCAAAAATTTAAAAATAAAGAAATTTAATTTCTTTATCCAAACACAAAATTTTGAAAATAAAAGAATTTTAATTGATGCATTTTAATTTCCCTGAATTTTAAATTTCCTAAAATTTTAAAATACTCCATCCAAACATAATGCATCAATTAAAATTCTTGGATTTTTAAAATTTATTGTTTGGATAAATCAATTTAAATTCCTTTAATTTGAAATTTCTTATTTCGATAAAACAATTTAAGTTTCTTATATTTTGAATTCTTTGTTTGAATTAAATAATTTTAATTTATTATATTTCATTTTTTGGATCCAATTATATTTTAAAAATATAAATGGTCATATAAATAAAACTTATTAAAAAAAGAGAAAGTTTAGAGGGGAGATGGAAATAGGCTTAAAAAGGAAAGGGGTCCAGGCTCCAACACCACCAGACCTTGGAGTTGGACGGCGTGCACCCAGCAATGCCATATTACAGTTCACAACTGCTTCCTCGCAAGCCTTCTTCGTTGCCCAATCTTCTTTGAACGAAGGAATGAATGAATATACTTCATGATCTCTATATCAGCCTTAATCGTTGGCACAAACTGCGCCTCCGCATCGTCTTTGCAAGCTCGCTCTCCACGGCATGCAGCTGCGCCGTGAGCTCATTCTGCACCGCCGTGAGCTCCTGCACATCCGCCCACACGTGATCCAGCTCGGCACTCATGGCGGCGACGACGCAAACCTCGACGTCAATCTTCAGCGACTTCTCGTAGATCTTGTGCACCTCTACGTCGCGTCAACCTTGAACTCGACGGCGACAGCGGAGAGGGAGCAAAGCTCCTCTTAAGTGACGGCGAGGTCCTGCTTGAGCACCACGTGGATCCAATTCTTTGTTTGAATTTTCAAATTCTCACCTTTTACTTAAGAAATTAGAATTCCTCAATTTTACTTAACTAAATTTCTCTTTAAAATTTCTTAAATTTTAAAATCTTTCAAATAAAATATCCAAACACTAAATTTTATCTTAAAAAAATTTAAATCCCTGTTTAAATTACTTTCCCCACTTTTAATACCCCATCCAAACATACTGTTAGAGAAATACATATAAAAAGGTATTTAAATAATTTTAAAGTATAGTCCTTAATTTATGTTAGTTAGTGAATAACTAATAATTCAAAAGTTAGTTGGGTTTGGAGGTTAGTTAGTTAATATTACCTTGGGTTAGTTTTGTTAGTTTGTTTGTATTCACCCCACATATATATGGAGTTGATGTAATCCAATTTATAGAGATTCAATAACAGTCATTCTTCATCATTCTCTCTAAATATTGGGTGAGTGAGTCTTGCTCTATCAAACTGATATCAAGAGCCTTGTGAAGATCCAAGGGAAAGTGTGTAAGATCACGAGTGAGTGAGAGCAAGAACAAGAGAGATTCATTTGAGATTTTGTTGATTGTGAGAGAACACATTCCTCTTCCACTTTGTCGTCACGATCATTCACTACTAGAAAAATAGGTTTTAACATCGCTAGTTTAACATCGGTTATTGGAAAAATCCATGTTAACGAAAATACGGTGGCAAACTTGTAAATAAATGGACTTCGTTAACATCAGTTTTCAAGATATGAAAGAAAAACCGATGTTAACCAAGTAATGTTAGCATCGGTTTTTCAAGATTTCTTAGTAAAACCGATGTTAACAAAGTAACATTAACATCGGTTTCAAGATTTTTAAAAAAATCGATGTTAACTCAAGTAATGTTAACATCGGTTTTCATAAAATCTGATGAAAACCGATGTTAACGAATGATGTTAACGTCGATTTTTTAAAAACTGAACAAAACCGATGTTGACTATTTGATATTAACATCGATTTTGTTAAGTTTTTAAAAAACCGATGTTGAGTTTATGTCAATCACATCGGTTTTTCTTAGAGAACCGATGTTGTGTATTTTTAATATTATATTTTTCTAGCGCCCATTTACTTTCTTCATCACTTTGGCTCTCTCACTCTCTCACTTTGGCTCTCTACACTCTCGCTCTCACTCTCAGTGTCGCGGTGGTTAAGAAGCTTTCGGTGTGGCTGTCGTGAACTACTGTTGCTGTCTCAGCCTTCGTGCCTCTCTGCATTGGTGCTCTATCATTCTCGCTCCAGGTATTTATATTGGCAACTTAAACACTGATTTCTGTTTTGTTATAAGCCATGTTCAATCTCTGCATTGGTGCCTCTCTGTCATTCTCAGCCTTCCTGCCTCTATGCATAGGTGCCTCTCTGTCATTCTCAGCCTTCGTGACCTAAGGGATCAAAGGGTCACCATCTTCAATCAAGAAGGCCCATCTCTGTGTAAGGAAGCTTAAACAGTTTCTATTCTCTTCTATTTTGTTACAAGCCAGCATCAGTAGCTAGGGTAAATTTGTTTAGTTTACTAGTAGGTTAGGGAGGTATATTGAAAGATGTGCAATACTGTCAATGAAGTTTGCTTAGTTGGCAATAAGGCTATATTGTCCGGTTTTAAAAACTCTAAGAGTCATGGTTCAGGAACAAGGTTTAATCAAGGATTTACCTTTTTTTAAAAATATAAACTATGAATAGCACATGATAGCAAAACAGATTTCCCACATCCAAGTAGGCTATTGACCATGATTGTGTTGTAAGTGACATACAAAATTGAGACTACCAAAACCAATGCCACAAGAATAAAGTTCTAATCATAGTGAATGAGGAGTCTAAATGTGCCAAAATGAGAAAACAGTAAAAAATAATAGATTTTATTGCAATGCCACATAGACATAAGATTTCCAATTCATGACTCAAGGGAATGCTTTGATTATAGAATAGACATAGCATAACAACCCCCCACCCCGTTTCTCTAAGTCTAGTAGGAACCTCAAAATATTTGTTTCATATTTTAAACTTCATCGACAGTATAGCCTTATTGACAGTATAGCCTTATTGATGTTTAATTTATTGTCACTGTTATTATAGTAAATGAAGTTTGTATGGCTGGTTAAAGAATTTAGGACACTTAGTGGCTGATTAAGTAAACTTGTGATGCTATTTTTTGTCGTTGTTAAGCAAAGTTGTTACGTTTTTTTGTTGGGAATAATTGGGAGCTATCTTAGGCTTATGATGTTGGCTATAACATAAGTAGCAACACTGGTAGAGTATGTTTTAGTCATTGGATGGGTCAACCTCTCAAATAATGGTGTTGCCAACCAATTCTTCACAAATAATGTGGTTAAGCTAGGGAGAATTGTGATGGACCTAATAGTAAAAGTTGTGTATAAGTCTTAAAGGTCTAGCCATTGATTACAACATTGGCTGCTTAAAAGTTCCCCTCATGTTGACTAACTATTCTTCTGGTCCAAAAGTTTGCATAGTGTATAATAT
>PYAF01005182.1:119189-129764 GCA_007407185.1 Glycine tomentella
AATGATATGTGATGAATGGCGGTAAGCCATGAGAGTAACCTGATTGTAGTCAGGTAGATGCACAGTGATGGTGCATGAGTTGGGGAGATTGTGTCTCTCTAAGTATGAGCAGTGTTCAGTTATGAACACTTATGTGATAGTACCTCTGAGAGATCTCTGTGAGACGAGCTCTGAGAGCCTATATAAGATGGTTATGCCAGGTTGATGGCGTGGCTCTATGATATAAGTTGAGATGGCTTGAGAGCCAGTATGAGGTGGGAGACCTCTGATATTGATGGATCTAATGTGATGATCCAGCAAGAGCTGAGATATGTGTTAAAGCTAGGCTAAGGTCCTAGATGTAGTATGTATGAGCTGGGGTGATACCTTAAGCTCTGATTTGTGTATGTGTATGCTTGGGGTTAAACCAGGGAAAGGGAGGATATCCCAGATCCCTGAGCTTACTGAGATGTTTATCTCACCCCTATTGTGGGCTGTGGTTTTCAGGTACTTCTGGAGAAGAGAAGCAACCACAGGGCAGGAGACTAGCTGTGTATGCTGGAGATGGTCATGGGCTGCAGATGAAGATTAGAAGAGTTTTATTTTATACCTCTGTCTTGAGTTTGTATAAGTAAAGGGTGTGAGTATACCCATTGTATGTGTTGTTTATGTTCCCTCCTGACTATCTATGTGTAGTTGTTTATGTATCTGCCTATGTTATATTATGTTGAGTATCTGGATCAGCGGGGGGGGGGCTTATGTTGATGTTTTATGTATGTGTTTTATATTTCATGCATATTTATATCAAGAAAACGATTCTATAGCTTCCGCCATGCGTTCAGATAACGCTGACAACGCTCTTATGATATTATTAAGGGTAACACATCGGGTGCACACGGGGTGTTACAGTAATGACCCTGATTAGTGGATCGGGGCGTTACAAATAGGGACCTCATGGACCGGCGAAACATGTAAATAAGCCGGAACATGCTGACGATCCCTTGTACTTGGTGGCAAAGACCATCCCGGATCTCTTCTTCACACCTCTGCAGGTGGCATGGGACCCGCAAATGTTCGGTGTATATAATGATGAGTTCCCATTGTACATCCATGGCACGAGGATATTTCAGAGATCATCCATGGTGGTCAATGTTTGAGCATCTCTGTTATACAGCTGTGGATTATGTAAGTCACTATCTAGTATCTAATGTTACTTTCCTCCTTTTAATTTCATGCATATTTGACTTTGTTTATAAACAATAGCCATATGAATGAGGTATGTCTGCAATTGGATCATCCCGATGTGTATGGATTCATTGAGCCACAGTCCATACAGAGATCTGGCCAATCTCAATTTGAATCCGAGGACTATCTCAAGAAATGGATGCAGAATTCACGTAAAGATGTCTACCTTGCAGCATACTTGAATGGGTAATAAGCAAAGAGGAAGCACTAATTTACACTAATTTTCTGTTTAACAATGACCATGTTATTGAATTTAGTGTAATAAGCAAAGAGGAAGCACTGAATGTGACTATTATGTCATGCATTGGATGTGGACGATAGTCCAAGGAGGCTTCAGGGACAACTGGGACATGGTAATTGTCTAATTTAACACTATTTTTATTTTTAATTGTGACTTGTTTTTGTTTTACACCTTTTAATTTATGTTTTATTATGTCATGCTGTATTTCACTGACGAAAGAGCACTCGAAGACCAGACATTGAAGGCTATTAGGATTGAATGGTCTAAATTTTATCTTAGAGTTAGAGATGAAAGAATAGGTTAGGTGGTTAAGGCTATGGATTTTTAAACAATTGTATAAACTAGGTTAGCAAATCATTTTTATGTACATATATTGACATTATTCAATTTTATTTGTTATTCAAATTTTATTTTAACATATAACACAACATCGGTTTTCTTATGAAAACCGATGTTATATTGTAATCTTATACATTTTTAAGTTTTTATTTGTAATACAGCGACATCGGGTTTCACTAAAAACCGATGTTGTACAATGTAGTTAACATGAAAACTGATGTTAAGTTCCAGACTTTCAACGTCGCCTGATTCAACATCGGTTTGAAACCGATGTCGAATGTCAAAAATAACCGATGTTGAATCATGTTTTTCTAGTAGTGATTACATCTTCTTCCTAGGACTTTGCCAATTCTTGATGGCAAGAATTGGGAGCGTGGAGAATGCAGATGAAGGTGTTGTTCTGGTTTCAAGATGTGCAGAATGGATACCAAGAACTTGGTGATAATCCTACGAATGCATAGAGATCTATAAACAAGGATCCAATAAAAAAAGGATAGCAAAGCCTTGTTCTTGATCCACCAAAGCGTGGATGCGAGTATCTTTGACAAGATCTCCAAAGCATCTATAACTAAGGAAACGTGGGATATATTGGAGAGGCGCTTCACTGGTGAAGAGAAGATTAGAAAGGTGCGACTCCAAGCATTGAGGAGACAGTATGAATTGTTGCAAATAGAAGAATCAGAAATAGTAGCAGACTATTTCAGTAATGCGATGAAGGGCTATAGTGATCAGATCACAAATCAAATGATTATAGACAAGATCATGCACACCCTCACTCAGAATTTTGATCACATAGTGGTGGCGATTGAAGAATCTAAAGATGTAGAGACCATGAAGATTAAGGAGCTTCAAGGATCTTTGGAAGCACAAGAATTGAAGTTGATTCAAAGGAACAAGATCAAAGTGGCATATCAAGCTTTGCAGGCACAACTGAAAGGTGATTCTATAAAATGGAAAAGAAAACAAGTACAAGGGAAATTTTCTAAGAGAATTTGGAATTCCAATCAAGGAAAGTCCAAGGTTGAAGATAAAGCAAAATCTTCTCATAGGGGAGAGAATGGTTCTTCAGATCAGGGAAATTAAAAGAAGAAAGACAGAAGGAAGATTCAATGTTTTGTGTGTGATAAGTTTGGCCACTATGCTGAGTGTTGGCACAGAAAAGGAAATGTAAAGGGAAAACAAAAAGTAGAGGATCAAGAAGCCAATGTTGCTCATGAGGATTCTAACAGACCCAATTTTGCTTATGGTTACAACCACTAAAGGTGCTTTATCTTCATAAGCTTGGTATCTAGATATTGGATGCTCTAACTGTGTGATAGGGCATAAGGAATGGCTCATTGATCTAGATACAAGCAGATCCAAAAGGGTTAAGCTAGAAGATAGCAGAACCTTGAATGCTGAGGAAGTTGACAATATTCTGATAAGAAGAAAGGATGGCAAGACACCATTGATTGAGAGTGTGTTGTTTGTGCCTAGCATGCAGTGTAATCTCATAAGTGTGGGATAGCTAGTTGAAAAGGGATTCTTAGTTATTATTCAAAATAATTCTCTTGATTTGTTTGACCTAAACAAAAGGTTGATGCTTAGATCCTAACTCTCAAGGAATAGAACCTTTCAAGCCAACACCAATATTGCAGATGCAAAGTGTCTTACGGCAACAGTGGCTGAGCAAGAATGCTGGCTTTGGCATTATAACAACCAAGACTAAAAAAAAAACACGTTAGCGACATAATTAGTGACAGAATAGCGACGAAATTGGTGACGGAAATGGTCCTGGTGCGGATAGCGCTAGAAGTGCTCCAGAAAGCATATTTTCTCTGGAATCTGGCGCAATTAGCGACAGAGTGGCGCAGTTAGCGCCAGAAGTGCTCCAAAAAGCATATTTTCTCTGGAATCTAGTGCGATTAGCGCCAGAGTGGCACGATTAGCGCTAGGATGGGATCTGGGCCACTATAAAAGGCCATGTCACGCGTTTTGGGGGCCAAAAACCCATCTTCTTCCTTGGGACGTTTCCACCATTGTTGAAGAGGAAAAACTTCATACCCACTCAACCATTGACCAAAACACTTTACTCCCAACATGAAACTTGAAGGAAATCATCCTATGAGCTAGATTCCTTCATCACTTTTCTCTAAAAACCTTCAAACGGAGAGATCGCGTTCTCTAGGGAACTTCACAAAACTTGAGTTTGGCGGGGAAAGGAGGCGATTTACGGACACCCAAGCTTGGAGAAATTGTCCTCTAGCTTTCCTTGTCGATTTAGAGGTAAGAAACACAAATTCTACCGATTATTTGAGAATTTGTTCTTGAAGTGAATAGTGAACCATTTGAGTTAGAGCTGAAATTGGGCTTGGGTCATTTAGAAAATATGCTTAGTAGGTTGTTGTGATGAAGGTTTAGCCTTGAAATATTGATTTTATGGACTTTGGAATTTGGCTCTGAAGAATGTATGTGTAGGATGAATGTTGGTTAAATTGGTGATCTTATGGCATGCATGAGCCTTGATGCTTGTATAATATGTGCTCAAGAGGCTATATAAATGGTGAAATTGTGTTGAAGTAACCGTTTTAGCCATATTGTTAATCTTTGAGTTTTGGCTTGAATAGAGTGTTGAACTCTTTGAATTGGCTTATGCAGAGTCTTTGGGGGGACTCTAGTGCCTTGGTTAGGCCGAGATAGATCCTGCTGAGGGTCTGTGAATCGCCTATTAGGTGGTTAGTTCTAATAACTTTAAGATAGAGGACAAAAAGGTTTAAATGGAAAGGAATAGCGTTTCTTTTCATTCTAACGGTTGAGAACCGTTATTGATTGTTTATATGTCTTTATGTAGGGCATGATACGAAGATTACTGGTGGTTGTGACCACGAAGCCGGGAGAGTCGGTGTAGTGCTGAGAGCAGGTAAGCTCTTTGTTCTTGGGAATGTTTCCCATTGACTGTGTTCCACCATACTCCGAGGGAGTGATGATTATTGTATGTCATGATGCATGTGTATTGAAATTGTGTTACTGCTTTTATTGAGAACATGTATATGATGTACACTTTGATGATATGTTATGTGATTAATGAGATTCTTTGGCCAGTAGAATAGATTACTTATAGACTTCCTTTGGAAATGTGCCCTTAAGTGGATGATCTTCCCCCGAAAGTGCCATAGATGTCCAAGTAAGTCCTGAGAGCATGTGTCCTTCAGTGGATGATCTTTCTCAGGAATTGGCATGAAGTCCTGAGGGAATGTGCCCTTCAGTGGATGATCTTCCTCAGACAATGTGCGCAGAGTCCTGAGAGAATGTGCCCTTAAGTGGATGATCTTTCTCAGGCAATGATGCAAAAAGTCCTAAGAGAATGTGCCTTTTAGTGGATGATCTTTCTCAGATAATGTTATATGTATATATATATATTTGTTATATTTGTGTTACATTCCTGATGTTGGTAGCGTCCAATGGAATGACACCTGTGTTGTGATATTTATGTGATATGGTTTATGAGTGCCTTGATGGCTGGATTGTGTGTGATGCTAATTTTAATGCTATGTGCCATGGAAGTGAACCAGGGGGAGGAGAGACCTCTAAGAACCCTGAGTTTACTGAGATTTGTATCTCACCCCGTGTGTGGGAATTATGTTTTATAGGTGATGCTCAGCGAGATATGATACGGTTCTGTGTAAACCTTAGTCGTATATTTTGAGAGCATGTTGGCTCATTTATTTTGTTATGCCTGTATTTGTGCCCCTGAGGGGAGGATGCACAGTTAGTGTGTATTTTGTATATGTTATACATCTGAGAGATATTGATGTAAGTTGAGAGGACAGGGTATATGATCCCTTATTTTGTACAGCCATTATTGAGATACTTTTACTAAGTTATATGGCTTATTTTGGTCCTCTGATTATATGATTCGTGTAATTACCATACATAATGTAAATATGTTATTGTTAATGACGTATGATGATGACGTCATTTTGTTTATTGCTTCCGAATTGATTAGTCTTAATTAATTACTGCACTTAACGACCATAAATGAATGTTAATGAACCGGATGCATACGGAGCGTTACAGGCATCTAAGCTTTGACCATTTAAATTTTAGAAGCCTAAGTCAATTACATTTTAAAGACATGGTGATAGGTCTCACCAATGTGCGTGTGCCTGATAGAATGTGTGAGGTATGCAGTGCTAGTAAGCAACCTAGGAACTCTTTCTGCTTATATTTGTCAACGAGATCATTAGAATTGTTACATGTGGTACATTCTGATGTATGTGGACCTTTTGAGGTAGATTCACTAGGTGGCAACAAATACTTTGTCTCTTTTGTTGATGAACACAATAAAATAATGTGGCTAAACTTGATAAAAGTATTTGAAGTTTTCAGAAGGTTCAAATCAATAGTTGAAAGACAAAGTGATAAATTGCTCAAGGTTTTGAGGACAGATGGTGGTGAAGAGTATACCTCTAGGGATTTTGAAGATTTTTGTGAGAAATGTGGCACTCAACATAAAGTCACGACACCCTACACTCCACAACACAATGGTCTAGCAAAAAGAAGAAATAGAACAATACTTGATATGACAAGGAGTTTGCTTAAGCATAAAGGCTTGCCACATAACTTATGGGGTGAAGTAGTAACTACTGCAGCTTACTTGCTCAACAAGTGTTCTACCAAGAGACTAAAGGAGAAAGTTCCTGAACAATATTAGACTGGAAGAAAACCATTGGTGAGTCACCTCAAAGTGTTTGGTTCCTTATGTTACAAACACATTCTTGATGCAAAGCGAAAGAAGCTGCAAGATAAGAGTGAGCCTATGATTTCAGTTGGCTATCATCCAACTGGTGCATAAAGGTTATATAATCCTGTAAAACAAAAATATGAAGTCGGCAGGGATCTAATTGTGTGTGAAGATAATTCATGGAATTGGCAAGATGGAGTTAGCAGCAATCAAAATCCAAGTGTTTAAATTTAGTTACAAGATGTTCACTTGAAATTTGAGCAAAATAGAAGGGAATCAAATGATGAGATTAAAGCAACAACTAATGTGAATCAAACTCAAAGGTCACAAAGGGAAAGGCACATTACCTCTAGACTCTTAGATTATGAGATACTTCATTTTAGTGAAGTCACACCTGATGGAGACTTAGTCCATTTTGCTCTAATAGTTGATGTAGAACCAATTGTTCATGAAAAGGCCCTACAAGAAGATGTGTGGAAGAAAACCAAGCTTGAAGAATTAGAAGCAATTAAGAGGAATCACACCCAGGAATTGATTGAGCTAACTCCTCATAAGAAAGTTGTAGATGTTAAATGGGTATTCAAATTGAAATTAAATCCAAATAGGTCAATAGCCAAACACAAAGCCATGGTTAGTCGTAAGAGGATTCAAGCAGAAGTCAAGGGTGCACTATACTAAATTATTTGCTTTAGTAGCAAGGCTGGAGATAGTGAGATTGGTGATAGCTTTTGCTAGTAGCAATGGCTGGTCCCTATCCCATATGGGTATGAAATTGCCATTTCTAAATGGATTCCTGGATGAGCTGGTTTATGTGACTCAACCTTCAGGTTTTGAGATCAAAGGGAAGGAAAGAATGGTGTACAAGTTGAATAAGGCCTTGTAAGGTCTTAAATAGACACCTAGAGCTTGGAATAGAAGGATTGATTCATTTCTGATTCAAAATGAATTCACCAAGTGCATAGTGGAATATGGTGTATATGTGAAAAGGAAAGTTGAGGGAATACTTCTGATTTGCCTATATGTTGATGATTTGCTTGTGACTGGTAACAATAGTGAAGAAATAGAGAAATTAAAAGTCGAGATGATGACGGAGTTTGAGATGTCAGACTTGGGAAAATTGTCATACTTCTTAGGAATGGAATTCCTAACAACTTCATAAGGTATATTATCTTACATCAGAGGAAATATGTAGCTGATGTATTGAAGAGATTTAGCATGAGTGAGTGTAATCCAGCTACCACACCAGCAAAAGTGAATTTGAAGCTAGATGCTGCAAGTGATGATGATGATGAGGTTGATCCAACCTTGTTTAAGCAATTAATTGGTTGTCTAAGGCACTTATGCAATAGTAGACCAAACATTGCATTATTTGTTGGGTAGTTACTCCTCTATGTTGGTACTTATCCAATTAAAACATGTCCTTGAATACGAGTTTGTTACTCCTCTATGTTGTTCCTAGGGAATAAATTTTCATGTGAAAAAATTGATTCCTCTATGTAAGAACTAACTCTCATAGCTTAATCAAATTTTATAAAAAAAATAAAAATCTTAATATTTTCCAAATTTGTTTTAAGGATTAATAATTTATCTTATTCTATCTTTCTAATACCTTTATAAAGGCTAATTTTTATCTAGCAAAGATAATTAAAGACAAACATATTGAGCTAAAAGGGTTTATGTTTTCTTGAGCCAAATCCTTATAAAGATTGAGTCATGGTACTTCAATTTATGATATCTTCACTATTAAAAATTGTTCATTGGCTTTGACTTGCTTTTTTGTGAAATCCAAGAGTGGGTTTCCTTGGTGGTTGTAGAAAAGGTTTTTTCTATGTTCTATGAATCGTTTGTCTCATGTTTGCATTGTGAGATTCCCAAGTTACTGTATGGTGTGTGATTCCTAGTGGGTGGTTAGATAGTCAAGTGAGGAGGATCTCAGGGTTGAGTTGTCAATGTAGGTACCTTGAGTGTGATTCTATCGAAAATGGATGAACATGAGCAATGGTTTATCTTTGGTCAGGCTTGCAATGACCTTAACCTATTTAGGGATTCGCCCAACCATCCATTCTATAGGCCTTTTTCACCGTTATCCACCATCATCAACCTTCAACACAAGGTTGAGGGAATTCTTAGCACCCCCAACTCACGTGCCTACTCACATGTAATGTCATTCATCAATGTGTGCATGTTATGATCATTCAAATCAATATCATACACCACCACAAATTCATTCATCAATCTTAACACCATAAGAGGTTATAATATCATAGATTCGTCATTCATATGTTCATCACACTCATGAATCCACCTATAGTTCAATAAGCATAACAAGACATTCCAACATCCTTAATTCTTGCAAATAACTTACCAAAAACTCATATGAATGTGAATCTCATAGTATTATCATAAATCAACTCTAATAAAAAAAACAACATCATCTCAACCATATCCAATATCATCATCAATTCATTAAGATATCAAAATAATTAATATACACAAGGAAATGAACATTAATCACATCCACATCAAAATTAATCATTGGACTCAAAACTGATCTTTAGACTCAACATTGGTCATCAAACACAACTCTAGTCATTGGACGTGAATTCTACAGAATTTTAAAATTTTGTAGAATTGCCTCTTATGACTTTTAATCATCCAAAAAAAAGCCCAAACCATTTTCTATCAATATCAATACGTAAACAACATTAAAATTTGTTACAAATTGGAAGTTTTCATCAATCTTCGTCAAATAATTAAAAAAAATATTAGTTTCAAAACTCAAAGTCCCAAATGCTCAAACTTCCATTTTTAAACAACATGGTTCATTCTCAAGCAACATTTAAACCAATCCAAAGCAACCTAACCATAGAAAAAAAGTAAAGCTTCTTTTACCTATTCAAACTCCGAAAGATGATTTTGTGAAGAGGAAGAAGGAAAGGAAGGAACTGAGTCCAAGAATGAAGCTTCCTCGACTCCACTAGAAATTCACACTACATGGGCATTATCCATATCCAAAACCAACCAAAGTTAGATGAAACCCCAAAACTAAGCCTTTTCCATGGAAACCCCATGGTGCCTTAGGAAAAACAAAAATGAAGATATAAAAGGAGGAGAGGTGCCTACCACACCAAAGACAACCAATAAACACTAAAGAGAGGAGAAAAAAAAATCTTCTTTGAGCAAGATAACTATGTTCTCAAATCCTTAAGGAATGTATATTCTATGAGAGAAAGAAAAGAGCATAGGGAGAACTTTTTGTGTTGTGTTTATGATTATGCAGGAGTTTTGGAAAAGTTTATAACTCTTCACATTCCCTCTCTTTGCACCCTATTCTCACTAAACTCACTCATCTCATTCTCATCACTCAAGGTCCACATATCAAGGCTCAAATATTCTAAAACTAATCAAAACACAAATACAATATGACACCTTTATAAACATAGACATAAAATAACAAACTAACAACTCATAATTAACTAACGAATTAGAGACATTGAAATTAAATTTAATTACTTTTGCAATCTAATAAAAACATTTCATAAAGCATTATACAACACAACATTAAAAGAACTGAATGTAGGTCATGTGATGTGACTAAAGCAATATAAAATTATAGTACATTATTCACCAAACACATTTTTTTACTTTCCATTTGTTTGTTTTGCTTCTATTTTTAATAATAATAATAATAATAATAATAATAATAATTTTATTCTCTTATTGTATAAATTTTTATTATATATGATTATAAAAACAATAAGTTGTCTATATTCATTTAATAATTTATTCAATATCTATAATTTCTTGACTAAATAGCAATTTTTTGTATTTAATTATTATTTATTTAATTAATTTGAATTTTTTATTTTTTAAATAATTGCTAGTGTAATTTATATAATTAATGGTTTGTAAAATAATTTGTTAATGATATTTTTCTTTATTCTTGATTTAAATTAATAACCATCTTATTTATTTAATTATTTACCAGATTTGGTAAATATCAATTATTGTTCACAATTGATAAAATAAATTAATTTATTTCTTAAAT
>PYAF01005182.1:129864-143599 GCA_007407185.1 Glycine tomentella
CTTCTCCAATTCTTGGACAGCCCTTGCTCCTAATGCTCCTAGATCCCCCGGGAGGCTTCAGAATGCTAGGGTTTTTATTCTTTGAAAGTGGAAGGGTGTTGGAGGAGGTTAGGGAAGCTTTGGGGCTGTTGGGAGGCTTGATTCCTCCATTTTCGTGCCTTGGGAGCTTTATATAGATGCTCAGCACCGCCTCAACTCGTCCAGGCGACCAAAAATAGCCTGTACAACTCGCCTGGGCGAGCAGCCCATTTCTAGAATTTTCTGTCTTAGTGAAAAATTAATTTCTAACGTTACAGACATTATTTGGACAATCCCAACGGTCAAAAGTTAGATATATGGGTTAGGAATATTTCTTTAAAATTTGAGGAAGATCCAACGATTAACAAATCTATAATGATAATTTTACTAAAATAGATTTTCAGATTAAATTCAGAATCACTCAATTACACTCCCTTCAAACAACCTCCCCATAACTTGACATCTTCACCTACTCTATGCACCTGAGGATGGGAACATATGTTTTCTTCTTTTTATACCATTTGATGTTTAAGAAAGCCTTATTCCACTTATGACTTTCTGTCACAAACTATTCCAATAATCTGTTATCTAAGAGTATTCTTTATTTTCATCATAAAAATATCTATTCAAAATATCTAAGGGTGTTTTTGTCCTTTCCAAAATATTCAAGGGCATTTATGTACATTTCTATTCTAAAATATCTTTCTAAAATATCTAAGGGCAGTTTGGTAATTTTCAAAATATCCAGGGGTGTTTTCGTCATTTCGTCCTCAAAGGCATTTTTGTCATTCTGATTTACGAAAAGGGCAATATGGTCCTTTCTCTTCAAACATTTCCGTAATATCTCTTATTAATATTTCATCATAATCCTTCAAATATAGAGCATCAATTTGCCTAATACTTACTTTAATATTTAACTATAGTTTAAAAATTTTGGGGTGTTACAATTATGGTTATAGCAATGTCAAAATTAAAAGCAGATATATCACTAAACAAAGGGATGGTTGGTGTAACAATATATAAATTAATCAATTCCAATTTATAAGTACGCACCAACACACATAAGTATACCTAATCTAGCTTAAAGCATCATTATGAAGATCTTCATTCTCTTTAGCATAACCTTTACTTATGGTTTCCTTGGAAATGTTGTTTCAAATGCCAATTCGCTGCCATACTAAGCCATTTTCAACTCCGGTGACTCTATAAGTGACATTGGAAATGCTGCTACTTACCACCCAAAAAATGCCTAGCAATAGTCCTTATGTTTCAACATGCTTTCAACATCCTTCTCGGCGCATGTAAAATGGACGACTAATCATAGATTTCATAGGTATATTTTAACTTTTTTGTTGTTGCATATAGCTTAAATAAAATGTCATTGCGTGAAAGGGAGTATATGACATAATACATCTTAGCAGTCACAAATTGTTTATTAAACAACCTATATATGATCATTTTAATTTTAGTCGAGACATATGGGATGCCAATGTTGCCAACCTATCTAAATCTTACTGAAGCACAACAAATAAAGAAAGGAGTAAAATTTACATTCGTTGGTTCAACTGCAGTTGATAAGGATTTTTTGTAAGGAAAAAGAATTCATGTACAGGAAGTTGCTTATTCATTGAGTACTCAACTTGATTAGTTTAAGAAGCTCAACCCTCCCTTTGTAAAAGCAAATAAGGTTTTATCGAAACTCCTTTAACAATGTTTCTGTCAAATATTTGAGATTTTTTTCTAATATGACTAACAATATTTATTCCTTTTTATGACAAAGTGTGGTAGATACATAAAAAACTTAATTTTTTAGGTGGGACAGATTGGTGGGAATGACATTAATGCAATTATCCCATATAAAAATATTACAGAACCTCTTGAAATGGTTCCACCAGTTGTTGGAGCAATTATCGATACCACCTTCGTATGTTATATAATTTTTTTTGTCAACTTAAATTTTAATAATTTAATTAAACTTGTATCTGAAACATGGTTAATTAGAAATTGATTTTTTTTTTTCTGTTTGCTATAAATTAATTGAAGAAGGAGCAATAGAGCTAGTGGTACCAGGGAACTTTCCAATTGGGTGCAATTCTATTGTTTTGGCAATAGTTAATAGTGATAAGAAAGATGACTATGATAAATTTGGGTGTTTAACAGCTTATAATGCTTTCATCGAGTACTATAATGAGCAACTCAAAAAGGCTATAGAGACATTAAGACAAGATAAATCATATGCTAAGATAACATATTTTGACTATTATGATGCTACCAAACGTTTATTTCAAGCACCACAACAATATGTTGGGTTGTGTTTTTATTTTTTATTAGATGAATAATATATAGTTACACGTGATTGCTAATTTTGTGATGGTTTATTCTTATCATGTTCATTAATTATGTAATGCACGCTTTTCTTTTGGTAAAATCGAGACTTTCATAGCATATTGTGGAAAGGGTGTGTAAGCATTATTCTATTTATAATTTCATGTTCAATAATAATCACATAAAAAACATAAAAAAAAAAGATCTTTAGAATTCATGAGTTTCACATAAACATACCTTTATCCATAATTGCGGAAGATCTTTATTGGTAGAATGCTTTCGTAAATTCTTTGAGGAAAATCCTTTAATGGCAGAATACTTTCTCAGAGTCTTGACCCTTTCTTCTTGTATCATCTTTGATGGGGATTGGATACAACTCTCATGGGCAAACAATGGTGGTATTCAGTTTTCTAGATATCTCTCTTTTTAAGAAAACTGAACCACTACGTTTAATATAACTGCACCTATCAATAGTTATCTTTTAATATAACTGCATATATTAACAAATATCTTTTAAGATAACTACATATATTAACAGTTATCTTTTTAATACGTTTAAGATAATTATTTTATTAACAATTATCCTTTAATAACTTCCCTTTGTAACCAATTATCTTTATACCCTTTATTCATTAAATCAAATAACATTTATTTAAATGAGCCACAATAATAAATCTTACATCCTCCCACTTGGCTCATGTCATAAATTTCATTTCATGATTTAATGAAAACAATTATAATGCACATTCATAGGACTAAAGTTTTCATACATTGGCCACATCATAAATCATGATCAGAAATAAAACCAATAAGAGTCATGGCGGTTATATGCTATCAAATCGGCATAGTTCCTTCCATGTACCACTATATTAGCTCTTCTTCCTAATATGATACTTTAATGGAAGTTTACATCATAATGTCCCACAATAATACTATTATGTCTTCATTAGGGACAAATCCTATTTTTCACATAATCATTCATACATGCATGTATACATAAATTTGAAAATAGGATAATTTTCAAAAACTTAAGCATCATTGAATTCAGAGTGTCAATAGTCAATAATTACAATAATGATCAACATTCATTAGCTGACATAATGCCCATACTACATACATTACCAATAAATGTCTTGGGCGGTAATCCCTTCGTCAAGGGATCAGTTAACATAAAATTAGTGCTAACATACTCTATAGACACTCTACATTTCTGAACCTCTTCTTTAATGGCAAAGTATTTCAATTCCATATGCTTAGCACCTTTTGAATACTTATCGTTTTTAGAAAAGAAGACTGCTGCAGAATTATCACAATAAATTTTTAGCGGCCTATCAATACTGTCGACCAATTCAAGCCCTGAAATAAGGTTCCACAACCATTTAGCCTGAACCATGGCTTCAAAGCATGCCACAAATTCAGCTTCCATAGTGGATGTAGCAATTACAGACTGCTTCGCACTTTTCCATGATATAGCTCCTTTAGCCGAAAAATACAAATAACCATAAGTAGATTTTCTTGTATCCACACATCCTGCAAAATCTGAGTTTGTGTATCCAATCACTTCAAAGTTACTAGACCTCTTATGAGTAAGCATGTGACCTTTAGTGCCTTGCAAATATCTCAGAACTTTCTTTGCAGCTTTCCAATGATCCATACCAGGATTACTCTGGTATCTTCCCAACATTCCAACTGCAAAGCTAATATTTGGTCTCGTACAAGTCTGAGCATACATTAGGCTCCCAACAAGTGATGCATATGGAATTGCTTCCATTTCTTTTCGTTCCAATTCATTCTTAGGACATTGCATGAGACTAAACTTGTTTCCTTTCTGAATTGGTACTGGAGACGATGAGCAGTTTTGCATTCCGAATCTCTCTAAAACTTTATTAATATATGCTTTCTGAGACAAACCCAACAATTCTTGTGATCTATCATGGAATATTTCTATCCCAATCACATAGGATGCCTCACCCATATCTTTCATTTCAAAGTTACTAGAGAGAAACTTCTTAGTCTCATTTAAAAGACTGAGATCATTAGTTGCAAGCAAAATATCATCAATATACAGAATCAATAATATAAACTTACTCCTACTGATCTTTAGATATATACACCGATCAACAGTGTTTTCTTTAAATCCAATGGAAACAATGGTATCATTGAACTTAAGGTACCATTTTCTTGAAGCTTGTTTAAGTCCGTATATTGATTTCTTAAGTTTGCACACCATGTGCTCTTTTCCCTTTTCTATGAACCCCATTGGTTGGTTCATGTACACATCTTCCTCTAAATTCCCATTTAGAAAGGCAGTTTTCACATCCATCTGGTGTAACTCTAGATCATAATGAGCCACCAATGCCATAATGATTCTTAGAGAATCATTTCTTGAAACTGGTGAAAATGTTTCTTTATAGTCAATGCCATCTTTTTGAGTGAATCCCTTTGCAACTAGTCTAGCCTTGTACCGTTTTAAGTTACCATGAGAGTCACGTTTGGTCTTAAAGACCCATTTACATCCAACTCTCTTACATCCTTCTGGTAACTCAATAAGGTCCCAAACCTCATTCTGTTCCATAGATTTCAACTCATCTTTCATTGCATTTAACCACTTGTCACCATCTTCACTATTCACGGCTTGTGAAAACGTCACTGGATCATCTTTTATACCCAAGTCAAATTCAGACTCTTGTAGATATACCACATAATCATTAGAAATAGCAGATCTCCTTTCCCTTTGAGATCTTCTTAATGCTATTTGGTGTGGTTCTTCTACAATGGGTCCATTCGGTTCATTGTCAATAGTTTCATCATGAGCGATGGGATCGTTCATATGTTGTTCTTCATTATTATTAATTGGTTCAATAACATGAGGAACAACAACTTTACTAGAGCTACAAGTCAAAGGAACTTGTACTCTCACTTCTTGAATTGCCACTATACGTGGTGTTTCACCCACTAACTTCATCATCTTCAATGAACCTAGCATTTCCAGTTTCTATAATCCTTGTGGTATGATTAGGACAATAAAGTCTATACCCTTTTGACTTTTCTGGATAACCAATGAAATAACCATTGATTGTTCTTGCATCCAATTTCTTTTCTTGTGGGTTGTAGTATCTAATTTCTGCCTGGCAACCCCAAACATGCAGGTGCCTTAAGCTAGGTTTCCTTCCTGTCCACAATTCAAAAGGATTTTTTGGAACTGCTTTACTAGGAACCCTATTTAATACATACATGGCAGTCTTTAGAGCATAAGTCCACAATGAAATGGGTAAAGAAGAATTACTTAACATACTTCTAACCATGTCTAACAAGGTTCTATTATGCCTTTCTGATACACCATTCTGTTGTGGTGTACCTGGCATTGTGTATTGAGCACAAATACCACGCTTTTCTAAGAATTTAGCAAATGGGCCCGGATGTTGTCCACTTTCATCATACCTTTCATAATACTCACCACCCCTATCAGACTTCACAATTTTCACCTTTCTGTCTAATTGTCTTTCAACTTCATTAATGTAAATTTCTAAAACATTTATAGCTTGAGACTTATCATGTATCAAATAGACATAACCATAACGTGAATAATCATCAATGAAGGTGATAAAATATTTCTCTTTATTGAAAGAGTTAACATCAAAAGGACCGCAAACATCAATGTGTATAATTTCAAGAAGCTGAGTGCTTCTTGTGGCTCCTTTCTTTGTGTGTTTTATTTGTTTACCTTTGATACAATTCACACAAACATTTAGATCAGTAAATTCTAAATCCGGAAGGATTTCATTCTTTACCAATCTTACAATTCTTTCTTTGGAAATATGTCCCAAACGTTTATGCCACAAGTAAGCAGAACATTCATTAATTAAGGTACGTTTAGTACCAACATTATGATGCAGAGTCATAAGCGTTTCAACATAAAGATTATCAAGACATAATTTATATAATCCATCACATAAAGTCCCATTGCCAATCAAATGATTGTGCTTGTACAAACTGAAACTACCACTACCAAATTTAAAAGAGTATCCAGCTTTATCAAGTTTGGAAATAGAAACTAAATTCCTAGATATACTAGGTACATAAAGAGTTTCACATAAGTCCAAATGATGTCCACCGTCAAGGAACAAACGGTAAGTCCTAACAACTTCCACTGGAACTTTCACTCTATTACCCATAAGGACAAACTTTTCATTTGGCCTTGTGGTTTGGGTCGTAAGGAATCCCTTTCTTTTCAAACCAAGCCTTACGTTTTGGGCAATCCTTTTGGAAGTGCCCAACCTTACTACAGAAATGACATCTGTTTCCATTATTTTCCTTCTTGTGGATTTGAGAAGAGGAAGCCTGATTGATCTTTAATGGTCTTCTTCCCTTCTTCTCATGCTTCTTACCATTTCTCTTTTCAGCTCCTTGATGTTTGACATAATTGATGAAATGAGTTCCCTAATTCTTAATTATGGTTTCCTCTTGAACTAACATACTGTGCAATTCATGCACATTCCATTTGTCTTTCATGGTATTATAGTTCATTTGGAAAGCACCATACTCAGACGGTAATGAGTTCAATATGAACTGCACCAGGAAATTCTCATCCACAGCCATTCTCAATAATTTCAATTTTGCTGCAATGTTTATCATTTCAATAACATGCTCATGCATAGTACGTGAACCATCAAATTCATGGTGGTCAGTGTACTCATTAGTGTCCCAGCAAGAGACTTGTCAGCAGTTTGGGAGCACTCTTCCACAAGTTTTCTCATTTCTTTACCACTTTCAGTTTGCGGAAGAGTTGACTTAATGTTGCTTGCAATACTCATTTGCATATACATCAGACTCAACCTATTTGATCTTTCCCAATTCTTAAAATGGACTCTTTCATACTCAGTGCTTGTATCAATAATAGCACTAGGTTTCTCTTCTCTAAGAGCCAAATCCAAATCCATTACCCCAAGGTAAAATTCAATTTGCTCTTTCCATTCAGAGAAGTTTAGTCCATTAAAAACTGTAATAGTTAAGAAAAGCGAATATGTAGCCATAGGTACAGCAAGGTATAAAATTTGAAAAATTAATGCTTTAAATCATACATATCACATACTAACATAATTCACATATTCATACATCATAAAATGCATATTAATGTTCACCTTTGGGGATCCATTAATACACAACATTAAGCTATAATGATGCTAATAAATTTTGTTTTTCATAATTTGACAATAATACATACACTAACTAGGATTACTTACTATCTTTGGATATATAAATAGAACTAGCCGTGTATCTATTATATCAACATTCATGTATATTTATTATGACGACAAATAATCATCCTTTGGGTTGATCCTTAAGTGTCCCATAATAATAAACTTCAACTCATCCATAAAATAATAATTTTAATACATTCATAGCATCATAATTATGGATGGTTGAAATGAACATACAATTTGGAATTAAATTACTCATACAAATTTGACCACTTTGGTGACTAACAAATTCACCTTACTTTAATCCCAAGATATAAACACCTCATAAAGTACAAAAATATGTTAAAATTATAGGATTTTAACAACATTCAAACACATTCTAACATCATAATTAATTTTCAATATCATCAAAATATACGGTCATTTGATCACAATACAGCAATGCATATAACTTTATCAAATATAATTTTAAATATGCATTGGTACAATTTTTAATTAGGGAGAGCAATATAGTGATCAATCATTATTGTTTACTTTTCATCACCAACATTAATGTGTCATTGTTTGAAAAGACCATAAGAGCTTTATCATGATATCCATTGGAACATAATACATACCAAGTGAGAAATAACAATTATGTGATATTATTCTATCAACATTATTCGATCAATAATATTCGCAACAAGTAGAAAATTAAGATTCAAAATCTATCATAATACTTTATCGTTGTATTAACAAAAACTTAGTAATGGAAAATCACAAATTCTTAAACCATGCTCTAATACCACATGTAAGCATTATTCTATTTATAATTTCATGTTCAATAATAATCACATCAAGAACATAAAAAAAAAAAGGATCTTTAGAATTCATGAGTTTCACATAAACATACCTTTATCCATAATTGCGAAAGATCTTTATTGTTAGAATGTTTTTGTAGATTCTTTGGGGAAAATCCTTTAATGACATAATACTTTCTCAGAGCCTTGATCCTTTCTTTTCTTGTATCTTCTTTGATAGGGATTGGATACAACTCTCATGGGCAGACAATGGTGGTATTCAGTTTTCTAGATATCTCTCTTTTTAAGAAAACTGAACCACTACGTTTAATATAACTGCACCTATCAACGGTTATCTTTTAATATAACTGCATATATTAACAGATATCTTTTAATATAACTGCATATATTAACAGTTATCTTTTTAATACGTTTAAGATAATTATTTTATTAACAATTATCCTCTAATAGCTTCCCTTTGTAACCAATTATCTTTATGCCCTTTATTCATTAAATCAAATAACATTTATTTAAATGATCCACAATAATAAATCTTACAGGGTGAACCTTATAATCTTAGTTTAAAAATAGCTTGTGGAAGTCCTGCCACAACGATTTGTCTAATGCTTCAAAACATATAAATTGGGATGGAACCCTATTTTAGTGAAGCAACATATAGGCTAATAGCAAAGGGATTACTTGAGGGTCCATTTGCCAATTCTTCTCTTAGATCTCCTCCTTTCAAAATTGCTTAGAATTGAAGCAAGAACGAAGAAATTTTTTTAAAAAGAATAGGCTCTGTCCATATATTTTATAAATGTTTTTGTAACGGTGGATGGCACCAACAGAGAGCAGCAAGAACATGGATCTTGTATTCATTGGTGGAAATTCATTATTAATTATTGCATAATTATAATTTATAATTTTTATATAATATGGAGGACAAGTTTTCTTGCACAAGAAAAATGGGATCAAAATGAAAAATAAGGTGAAATAAATGGTTATTTTTCCAAGACTTTCATCTTAAATCTCAATGTTTTGCTATGTTCTAAATGTAAAATATACATTGTTGCTTTGTAATGACAAAAGGTAGGGGATAAAACTTGAGTGTATTTGTAAGCACCAATAAGATATTTATCTTTTTTATTTAATAGTGAAGCGAGGAAGATCACTGGATTGAGCTGTCAAGGTGGGTACCTTGAGTGTGAAATGATTATTGCATTGTAACCTCTAATCAATTATTGAAAAACTTCCAAGCATGGCTTGAAGATAGGATTTAGGTCAAGGTCGAGTTGTGACCGAACTAGTATAAAATTATAGTGCACTTTTCTCAAATCCTTCTTTTTTAGTTTTCTTTTTGTTTGTTTTGTTGCTCACTTTTTTTTATAATACTAAAAGCAACAAAAATAATAATAGTTTTATTTTCTTATTAAAGTTTCAAGCACTTGATTGACTAACCTCAATTCAGAAACTTTAGCCTTTGTAAATAAAAGATTGCCATTTGCAAAGAAGTGGGATATTTGAAGTTGAGTATGAGAGATGGTAACAAGGCTCTATTGGTTTTGCTTCAATTTTCTCTTGAATCAAAAGAACAAGTTTATTCATACATAAAACAAAAAAATAAGGTGACATTGGGTCTCCTTGTCTTAAACCCATTATAAGAGAAAAATTATCATGAACCTCATTGTTCCATTTCAGAGAAAGGAAAAATTATTTTGTTCAACTCATAATCAAGTTGATAATTTGCTCAGGAAATCCAAATTCATATAAAGTAAGCTACAAAAATTCCTAATCAACTCTATCATAGGCTTTTTCAAAATCAATCTTGAATATAATGTATCTAGTCTTAATTATTACCTTTCTTTTGGTGCTAGTGATGAACAAATTCCTGAGCTATAAGAGCATTGTTAGAGCTACCTCCATTTGGGATAAAAACTACCTTGAAGAGGTTTAATAATTTGATAGAAAACTTATTTAAAATCTTGTGGTAGACCTAATTAAACATTTGACCTAAATAAACATGAAGAGTATTAACAACATACTTCTTCACTAAAAACAATAATATCCTTCTTATAACACACTCTTTATTAGACAAACTCAACTAGTCAAAATTTATTATAAACTATAAAAGCTTGATTGAAATCCATTAAATGAGAAATGAGTCTCCAAAATTTTCATAGTTTCAAAAAAATGTTAACCAATAATAAAGGATGTGTTGAAAAGAATATATTAAAAAATTATGTATTGCTTGCATTTTTCAAATAAACATTAACCAAACCTATGATCAATACTTGGCATATGCATTTGTCTAATTCACTTTTATTGGTTTCATACCCTCTAAATAGGAATTTTTTTTTTTTTTTTGTAGTTTTGTTCTTCCATTTCTTCATGATATAAGTGTCCCATTAGCTAACGATAGATTAATTACTCTAATATATATATATATATATTTAAGAGTTTAACTTTGATATATTGTTAATTTAAAAACTTTATACTATAGATTAATTAAAAATCACTTTTCATATAATTTTTAAATTCATTATTTTAAAAATCAGTATTTTTTCTTTAATATTAATCCGAAAGAAACTCGTTAGATTTTCTTGCACAATAATGACCTAGTGACAAAAAAAAACTTACTATACAAAATAATTAATTATAGTTGTCTTTTTTCTGATAATTATAGTTAAGTTTTCGACATAGGAGCCTCGAATCATTTGGCTTTCGGGCCAAATATTTTATTTTCTTAAAAAAAGAGAAGAAAGAAAGCGCACTTAAAGTTAATGAACGGTCTTTTCCCTTTCTTTTTTCTTCCTTTTTGGTGCCTTTTATCTGAAAGATCAAGTTGGAGTCCAAAATGTCGCGAGACTTGAGTTGAGTCAGAAAAGGGCATGGCAATATGAAAAGACATACGTGAATATGCTTTTTCGTATGTATCTATCTGATCAATAAGGAAAGTGCATTCGTATTCTTGTAGAGACTTAGTACTTTGTTTTAAAATCCATTGTTTGTTGTTCATTATCTTTAGTTCTTCATGACAATATATGTAAAATAAAAAGAGAATCAACTAGACCATATATGATATATCTCCTAAAAAAACACTTTGTCTAATTGTGGGGTGTTAATTCGTATTAGATTGGCTTGATATGAGGACCAAATACAATACATCTAAGGATGTAATAATGGGTTAAAAAGTCAAAATGTAATTTCTGGATCCTGTATATATGTTGAGAATAAAAAAGGCCTCAAATCATATTCATGTCAATTATTTGAACATGACAAATTATCGCAAGTTTGGAAATTAAATAAATGTTATGAATATAGTATACCATGTTTAAGGGGAAATGAATGTAATATCATGTCAGTGAAGTACCCCAAGAATTTCTTATATGGACTTACGGTGCATGCATCCTCGTCCCAATATAGACCAATGATGTATATTATTATTAATATATTTTAATAATATGGGATCAACTTTGTTTTTTAATTGCTCTAAGTATCTTTTACAAGTGTTAGTTTTAATTTAGCTAGATAAAATTATTATAAATTTGATTTAATTATATTTTTAATTTTTGACTAATTTTATCTTTAACAAATTAATTTTATGTATTTTATTCTAACTTTTTAAGAAAGTTACGAGTTTTACCCTCCTTTATTTTATCTCTAGTAATATTGCATCTTTTTCACTTAACTTTTTTTTTGGACAAATTTTTCACCCAATTATTTTTAATTTTTTTTGGTTTTACTCTTAATTTTTGACAAATTTTGTCCTTAACTTCTCTGTTTATAAATGAACAAATATTTCAGGAACAAATTGGTAATTTTCTTAAAAAGTAAGAGATAAAATATGTTAAATTAGTTTATTGAAAGTAAAATTTTTTAAAAACTAAAAAATTAAAGATAAAAGTGTAACTATTTTTTTTTAATATTCAACATACACACTAGGAGCTTAAAATTAAGATTACTTATTAAACTAAAATAAATTTGTATCAATTGATTCATACATCTAGTAATGGAATAAGTTTATGATTATTCATAAGAAAAGAGTTGTTCAATTAATTAATCAGTTAAAAAGCCAACTAAGGCAGGTTGCATTGCAGAACTAAGCCGGTGTATTTTGAATGATCATTAAACTCTATGTTACGTTAGTCAATGGTCTTTGTCTGAGGAGCGCTTAATATATAGTAAGAATTTAGCAGTTCGTGATTTGAAACAGCACATGTTCTTTAATTGTACAGTGAAGTACTGTGACGATCGATTGAAACGCAATGAAAAAAAAAAATCATCAATAAAAACCAGTATTGTGTCCTTGCAATTGTAATTTCGTATCCCACATGATTAGTTGGACACATTGATTGGTCCCCTGACAGCTTGTCTCTATTAGATAAAATAAATAAAGGCGTAAAAATTGAAAGTTGTGAGTAAGATATTAGAAACTGAGCTGCCAAACCTTGTCCTTTTCGTAACCATATTTATATCTGTCTATATCAACTTTCTCTTCCACTTTAAGACATGTCCAGATAATATGGTGTGGATTATTACATTTTTGTGATAACCAGAAAGATGGGTATTAATAGGATAAGATAGTTCGATTTACCAAACCTTAACAAAAAGATCCATGTTTAAAACTAAAGTTTAATGGTATTTTTCATTCTCCTTTATAGTATGAAATGGGATTACTATTTTTTTCCTATACTTTTTAGATTTATACTTTTAATCCTTAATTTTAATTTTGACTAATAAAAGTTTTTAACCTTTTTCTTTGTTATTAATTTTAGCTTTTATTGTTAAGTAACATTATTAACTAATTACATAATAATAATAATATTAATTACTCAATAATTTGTTTTATCATTAAAAAGTTTGATAAGATAGTTATATGTAATTTTTAATAAATAACATTTTTAATCCTTTATTTAATAAAGTAATTGATAATGTCAAAATAATTGAAGAGAATTAAAAACATAGTTTATAAAAAAAATTACATGTGATTATCCTATAAGGTTCTTGATGACATGATAAATCATTTGATTATTCATCGACATTATGTCATCAGTTAATATTATTACTTAAATATAGTACAAAGTTTAATAGTGATTGTGGAGAAAAAATTGAAAAGTTTCATCAATCAAAATTTAGATTAGGGAATAAAAACATGAATCTAAAAAAATTAACAAAAAGATGATAAACTAAGCTCAAATTCACTTTTGTTATTTCTATTTTTTGTTTGGCAAACTTGGTTTACTATTAATTTAACTATTATAGAACACACAAAATAAACATTTATTTTTATATGACTAAAATTTTAATAAATAATTATTTAAAATATTATATTATAAAATAAGTATTTTTAATATATAAATTATATTTTAGATTTATGATGAATAAATTATATTATGATATTATTGTTTTTAA
>PYAF01005182.1:164135-177567 GCA_007407185.1 Glycine tomentella
TATTAGTAGATTAGGGGGTTCATTTCTAGTTTTCAAAACAATTGTATATATATTAATGTTTAGCATATTCTTTATGTACATTGACACTTTACATTGGATTTGTTATTGGAATTATTAAATTGTGCATTGCTGGTGCTGGTACTGGATATTTAAATTGTGCACTGCTGGTTCTGGATATTTAAATTTGCAGGTTGAAGAATTGTTAAAATTGAAAAAACAGATAAAATATTAAAAAAAAAATAAGAAAACAACATCGGTTCCAAACAAAACCGATGTTAACATATACAACAACATCGGTTTTCAACGAAAACTGATGTTGTTATGAAGAAGCAACATCGGTTTTAGTAAGTGAACCGATGTTGTTTCCTGATAACAACATCGGTTTTGGAGAGAAAACCGATGTTGCTACCATTAAAACAACATAAGTTTTCTCTGAGAAATCGATGTTGTTTTCAAGAAACAACATCGGTTCACTTACTAAAACCGATGTTGTTTCTTCATAACAACATCGGTTTTCCTTGAAAATCGATGTTGTTGTATTCCTTAAACCATCGTTTACTCTTTTCAGCGCTTTCATGTATGACAAGTCCACATCGGTTATTGATGACAAACCGATGTGCTTTACATTTGGTAACATCGGTTTCAAAACCGATGTTAAATTCTCCACTTTCAACATCGCCTGATTCAACATCGCTTAAGAACCAATGTTAAAAGTCCAAAATAACCGATGTTGAAAGCTGCTTTTCTAGTAGTGATAATATATCAATAAACTGCTTAAATCATAAATAGATGTCGATTTGAAAAAGTTGAAGGACCAATACTAACCTCTCATCAAGGGTCTTTAAGGCTTTGACAAAATTGCATCCACTTCTCTGTGCTGATACCGTACTTATCATAGACTTTGTCATTGTCCTCCTCCTTGTCACGTGCTAGAGCCCATTTTGAGGTCAAATCTGACTTAGTTGCCTCCACCGCTCTCCCACGGTCTGAAGGATTTTCTTCTTCTTCTTTTTATCAGACGCTTCTAGAATATCAAATTCAGCCTGCAATACAAAAATATAATGTAATAGTTAGTGAATAACAACAATGTAAGTAATTTAATACAACCAATTACAATAAAATACAACGTTTAATGGAAATAGCTGAATGTCCTCCCAAATCAAATCCTTCTGAGTTGCAGGAACCTGTTTCCAATTAACATGTGTAACATCCACTTTTTCTCGAGTGATGACCCCCCAAATAGGTTCTTAATTTCATTCTATCGATACTATTAACTTTCCCAATTATAGGATCCAGGCTGGTCTCTCCACCCCGACGGGTCTAGTAACCAATGATCTAAGTCGTGTAGCTTTTTTAGTCTTATTCAATGTAGACGACGAAGGTGCTAACTCTGGAGAAGGGGAGCTCGGTCATGTAGCCATGTGTCTGTTAAAAACAACATTAATTAAAATCAAGTCAAAAGTATAGTAAGTTATATAATTATAAATATGGAAACAAGCAAATACAAAAAATGATTACATTATACGATGTATTTAATTCTCGTTCATCATGATCATTATGATTTGCATGGATGATGTCAACTTTTTCTTCATTGACGTTAGGCATGTGTGTGGAGAAAGAAGTGTGACAAGTATCAAGGGTTGAATCATCATCTTCAATATTAAAACTAATGATTTTTCCATGTAGAACCATTGACCACCTTTCATCACAAGAATCTTGAACATAAAATGTAACGACCCGCCTGATTGCTACAATATCACTAACTAGAATCGTGGGATTTCAAATTTTAATAAAACTCTATTAATTTGATTATGAAAATGGTGGTAAATTTTTCGGGATAATACAATTATCATACACGATACAATTACAATAATTGAATACATATGTATGCATATATTAAACCAGTACATATCATTAACATGTTTAGAACTTAATTTAATTTTACATGCATTTACACCTGGAATTTACATGTCTAACAAAAAGAATCAAAGGACTAACTAAGAAAAAGTTGGTAACAAAACACAACTCTTTTCCAAAAATAATTTCAACGTCATCACGTCGACTTGACGACTCCAACCAAAAAGAATCTTCTTCCAAGGTCACCTAGTGTTGCTCGTCTGCTCACACGAACGAAAGTTCTCGATAATCACAGGTACCAACCACACGGTACAAAGAAATGCAAAGGTGAGTTTATTGTACATAAACAACAAGCATCAGATGACAACAATTAGAAAGAAAATAACAATAATATTCACAATCATTCTCAATAATTCATCAACTCAATACACTCTCAGCAAACCAGTCATCCATTCATTTCACAAATCAAAACAATCATGCATAGAATAATGCATGCACCTGACTCAACTCTCAGCATGCAATGTGGTACCATCCTGTGGTATCAAAACAAATCAAAACAATCCCTGTTGTGCACTGGTCCCTCCCCCCATGGTGATCAGTCTTGAGTTTCAAGGGAGTTCCAAACAGAGTGATATGCCCCCTACCCCTAGTACCCCCGGTACTTACTGCCACCATTCTATTTCCATCCATGCAATTATGAAATATGAAACATGGGCACCATCAATGCATGACCTAGCTAGGAACAAATCCTTCCTCGCAAGGGTAACTAATCATGCACTCCCCATGTACATACACAGCATACCAATATTGGTTCACCGATGCACTGACCGTGACTAGGAACAAATCCTTCCTCGCAAAGATAACCAACCGGTCACTGCATCCCACGTGTACATATACAACATACAACCATGGACACCATCAATGCATGACCTGGCTAGGTACAAATCCTTCCTCGCAAAGATAACCAGTCATGCACCCCCATGGGTATCCATGTATATCAACATCACACAATGACATTATTCACATCAACATTATCTTTCATTAATGTCATTATCAACATTCACATCACATCATCTCAATATCATCATCATACATATCAATATCATCTCATTTTCAACATCATCAACAACATCAACATTATCTCATTTAAACATCACCAATCATATAGAAATTTTCTTATTGCAACATCATTAACTACATCAATGGCATTTCATTGTCAATATCATCAGTAACATCAATAATAAATATACCGCATCCCATTAGTTAAAAAGGAAACATGACTTATCTTGAAAACCAGCACACAACAGGGACAGACAGATATCTCCATAATTGGCTCCTTGGCCCTCAACTACGGTTCAAAACTATAACAAAGGAATAAACTCCCTTTACCTAACTATGAGTTCTCCAGTTAAAGCCTCGCGGTGTTGTTTTGAGATCCTTCGAATACGCGTGTTTTTTGTCCTAACGCAGAGCTTTACACACCAAATCGAAGACAACTTAGTATAGATTTCTAAGGCAAGGTTAATGTTAACAGTTGGGGTCAAATACCCACTCAAATCAAAAGGGCTAAAATAGAGTTTTTGAGAGTCTACATCAAAAGACATCATTTTGAAATTTCAATCACATCAATGTGATTGAGACTCAACAAAAATCACACAAATGACATTAATTTTATAAAAAGGAAAATTTTACAACATCTCATTTTCAAAGGATTTTCAAAAGAAGTGTAAAACTCCCAACAACGGTAACCAAAACACAATAGACACTAAAAGAAACTTAAACTAGTTAGGAGAAGACAAAGGAAACCAAGATTACCTCAAGGAAACCAAGAAAGAAGGATTTAAGGCTTCGTTCTCTACCGAAAGTTTGAGTGGAGCTCCGATTAAGAGGTTCTTCTCCATGTCGTGGTCCGGTGGTAAGTAACGGTGGCTCGTGGTGATCCCTGGTGATGGAAAGGGAGGTTCTACGACTTTTTGGGTGAGAGTAGAGAGATTAAGGGGTGAAAACGCATTTCTGCATGCTGTTGGACGTATTTATAATCCGCAGGTCTCGCTCAGCACACCCTGTCTCGCTCAGTGAAATTTCTTCTCTGTCAAGAAATATATGGGAATTGCGCTCAGTGCGACAGCATGTCCCGCTCAACGGTCACGCCTAGCACGGCATCAAAAGTTGTCATTTTGAAGATCCCAACGGTCATAATATGCAAAGATGAGTTGTGAAGCCACTGTCAAAATTTGAATGCGATCCAACGATTAAAAAATCCGAGATTGTAGTTTCACCGAAGCAGGTTATGGATCAAACTATCACTCGCATTACAACCATAAATCAAACAAACTTCGCATAGATTAACATTCATAACAAGCAATTTCACAAGTATAATCCACACAATAAATCAACCTCTAAATCAATCAAGTAACCAAACAACACAACAAATACATCAAATATATATTTTCAGTTATCGAAATTTCAGGGTGTTACATAAAACACTTATTTAGCTTGTTCTGCCATGATGAAAGGTTTATTCTGATACGCTAGTTTCTTCAAATCTACCAAAGTAAATCCGAAAACATCTGTTCGCACACCGATATTGCTATCAACCCACTTACACTTAAAAACACATATAGTGAATTTAATATAATTAAGCTCCCAGATTTCTTCAATGACTCCAAAGTAAGGCACATGAACGCTAGACGAGGATTGCCATCATTTACAGTAACAAAGTGTTGGGATTCATTCTTAAGACTAACCTCACTGTTTTGCATTGTACTCTTGTCGTCTTGTGATTTGGTGTAGAACAAATACTTGTCGATATCATATCTATGCCAACTTCTAATATTTTTTTTAGGCCCATCTGCTAACTTCCTTAGCGTTTCAGAAGCATTATCATCACCAAAGATTATATTTTTAAACCAATTTAGTAAAGTCTTGTAGTGCTCTTTCAACACCCTATTCTTGATCATTTTTGGGTTATAATGTTAATTTGGATGTTCTTCTTAAAAAAAATTAGCCTAAAATATTCGTTATTTTCTTTTTTACTCTAGATCTAAACTTATTATTGTTAATAAATATTATTGTATATTATTGAAACTTAGGCCTAAGTATTATGATATATTTGATTTGAATTATATATTTAAAGAAAACCATAAGTAAAAGCATCCATAACTTGATTAAAAACAATATATCAACTTTAGTGTCAATCTTGATAGCACATATCAAAAGCACTGAAGGATACTACACTGCATACCACAAAGCATAGTTGGCCAAACAAAAGGCTACTGAAGACATCTACGACAACTGGGAAAGATTGTACCATGATATATCGAGATTGTTGCAATCCGTGTTGTATTGAAGTCATCCTGTCTCCGATCCTCTCGTATCCACATCGAGATGGATATCCGAAAATCAAGTCAACCAAAGCAATGTTTCGTGTGTTGTATTGAAGTCATTCAAAGAAAAATTACTTTCACCATGTAGGCTCAAGCCAACAACGTTGAATGTATGTCATTTTGTTTGTATTTATAAAATTTTGTTTTATTAATTCAAATTTATATATTTTGTTTTGTTTTTGGTAATTTTAAAATATTTTGTATGTCATTGGTTACAATAGTAGGTTGGCCTTTTTTGATTTCTGTGAACTAATTTCGTAATAGAACAGTAATTTATATCATTCACGTAAATATTTTTCTCTTTATATTATTTACATAAATATTTTTTGTATTATATACGTGAAAAATTCCCTAAAGACTCCTTCCAAACAAACTGATGATTAAACGGTTAAGAATAGTAAACTAACGTTTTTAATTATTTTGGTTAAAAAAATGTGGTTTAATCAAGTTTAAAATATTTAACATATAAATTATATATTGTTCCTAGAACATATATCTATCATCATATTCAACTAAAATAAAATTATTGTAAATGATAAATCATATTTGTGATCTATATATATACATATATATATATATATATATATAATTCATATCATTTTAGTCAAATTAGTCTGACTTTATTTCGAATTCATTTTATGTATCTAAACTGAAGGGTTTAAAAAGTCATTCTGAACTAATAAAAAGGAATATTTTATCTCATCGCATCTGGCCATTCCGATCCAAATTGTTTAGTGAACTAAGAGATGTGTCTTTATTTTTGTTCCCTAATTAAAAAACAATTACAGTCATCTACAACCAAAATCGATCTGACAACATTTAAAAAAAAAACTATTTTCAATCATATCCGAACAAACCAACCATTAATAATTTGCTTAAAAGCCCATTGAGTCTGCTTGAGTTCTTGACTCGTATTTAAAAATACTATTATATCATAAAAAATGACTTGGATAACTATGATGAAACATTGGCTTGGATGACTTGACCTTACCTAGGCTTAAACCTTTCTTAACCGTGATCACAGCTAGTGATTGATAAATTAAATATTAATAAAACAAGAGTGCTTCACCATCTTAATTGTCATAGGTATCAAAAGTCTGTATGAAAAAAAAATACTCACATAACAATGAGCTAATAATCTCAAATATCAGATCACCCATCTACAGTTGAAAAGGAAAAAAGAAAAAAGAAACAAAACACAATTTGCAATAATAATTGCCTTTAAAATATATAATTTGACAACTAAAATTTCGTAGTGCCCCAGATAACTCAAACGAGCTAGACAGTGCCAATATTCAATTAAACAAGAACAGTGATAATTATCCAAATTAAAAACAAGATCATCAATACTTAAAGCTTAAGTGACAAATCAATCTCATCAGAAGAATCAGGACTAGAGTATGCTTCTTGCTTGGGATGATCAGCACCCACGTTACTCAATGGGACTGAGTTTGATTTCTTAGCAACATTTGTTGAAGATTCTCCAAGGAATGGAATGCTGTGTCCAATAGTACCACGATCATCACGTGTCCTCAAATTAGTATTATCACTCCCAAGGATCCTAATTCCACTATTTGCATGCATAGTCTCCATCCTCAATCTATCAAGTGAAGGGTACGGTTTATCTTGACCACGCTTGACCAAATCTGAAACCTAGTGAGGGTGAAGGATACGAAGGCTTGTGGATCATAGACTCCATTCTAACCCCAAGTGCCCTATTATATGATTTATAAAAGGAGTGTGTGGGATGCTAAGGGTAATAAAGAAAATGAGGGTTTCCAAAAGCACCAACATAAATCCCTTGGCGACGCTTTGCAAGAGCACGCTCTTGCTTGTGAGCATCTTAGTGTCCTCCCAAAGCTTGTGATGAAGAAAACTGTTTCTTGCAAAAATTGCAAGAAAAAGTCTTAGCCTCAGATGATTTCTCTTCATTGTTGTTCTCATCTCTTCCTTCATTGTTGTTAGCCCTAGAAGAAGATGAACCCCCCAAGTTCATTGGATTGAAAAAATCCAATTCCACTTTTGACCCTCGAATTGAATCATCCTTGGAGAGCTTAACAAAATCCAACACCATGTGGGAATTGGAATTGGAAGCCTGATCTTGTTCAGATTTGACACCCTTCTCCTTCATTGTATTCACTTCATCATGATCCTTCTCTCCTTCAGCACTTGGTTTATGAGAAAAGCCTTCGAAGGTGCCAAAGATGCATGCTAGAGCCTTGGAAGGGACAACCTTCCAAAACTAGGCATGGCAACTTCACCTGCCTCTACCCGCATCCGCTCTAATTTTGACAGAGAAAAATCAAGTTGATCAATTTTGGGTTCGGATTTGATTTTTTCCCGCATGTTAAATTTGGGGGCGAGGGCGGTTTTGGTAATGCTGGTATCCGCCCCGTCCCCGCCCCGCACCTATTTGTCCAATAGTAACACAAATAATAATGATATTCGTTTAAACCTTTGTTACTATTTACTATGCATAATAATAATTTAGTTAAATTTTAATTTAATTTGATTATTTTAACAATATAATTTTTTTGAAATTATCATTTATATATATCACGTCTGATAATTTGATTAAATATCATAATATTAAAATATATAAAAATTAAGGATAATTTTAATTAGTTGAAATCTATAAAATTTTATATTAATTAAATGTATATAAAAATTAAACTCTTAGTTTTTGTTCTTTTAACTTCTTTTGGGGGAATGAATTTGTGTTTGTAGGCATGCGTTTTGTATTATTCAATTATTTCACATCAAGAATGATAATGTTTAATATGAAAATTTAACCAAAATAATCGAGGAGAAAAAACAAAAGAATGAAAAAGATTTAATCAAGAAGTAAAATTATTTTACACTATTATATGTTCATTAGTGTAATTAATGATGTATCATATTGTTTATATTTTTTTTTTCAAACTTCACGTAAATTCTATTGAGGATAATTATGTTCAAATATTTAACAAATCTATATATTTGAAAATCAAACTTAAGACTATTATTAAGTTTTCAAATTAATTAATTTATACGTTTAATGATACATATCAATATTAATATAAATATCAAACTTTTTATATAACAAATTAATTATTATATATTAATTTTAAAATTATATGTAACATGAAATACTTATATTTGATTATATATATATATATATATTATTTTGTTGGTTAGGGATGAATGCAGTATTTTCAGTAGTTACGTATTTTCCTAGAATGAATCCATATCAACATAGACGATAAGAAACAAACTAAAGAAAGCAAGATGGGTGGGGGTAGGGTCAGGGCAGGGAAAACCGATCCCCATTGGGGGCAAGGGGCAAATTTCTGACCCCGCGATTTTCGGGGGTATAATAACCATGGGAAAAAAAAATTAAATTTACTATATTTCGTCACAAAAAACGTTAGCGACGGCTAGTTGCTGGCGTCGTTAGTGTGGGAAGTGACGTCGTTAGCGTGAGATTGCACCAGAAGGGTTTTTTCTCAAATTTCTAGCGCGATTAGCGCTAGAATGCACCTGGAGGCTATTTTTCTTGAATATCTGGCGCAGTTAGAAAAGTATGCCCAGGAAGTTGTTCTGATGAATATTGAACTTTGAAACATGACCTTTGATGAAGTTTGATTTTGACTCTGAAGTATGTATGAGTAGGAAGAATGTTGATTAAATGGAAGGTATTATGATAAATATGAGCCTAAGTGCCTTTACAAAAGTTGTTCAAAAGGCTAAATAAACGGTGAAAATGTGTTGAAATAACTATTTCAGTCAAGTTGGATAATCATTGATATATGGTCTGGTTAGAGCATTGAATTGACTTATGTAGGGTCTAAGAGCGACTCTAGTACCTTTATTAGGCCAAGATAGATCTTAGTGAGGATCTGTCAGTCATCATTTAAGTGATTAGCCTTAGAAACTTGAGATAGAGTAATAAAGGGTTATATGTAAAAGAATAATGTTTCTGTTCCTTTTAACGGTTGAGAACCGTTATTGATTGATTTTGGTATGCCTTTATGTAGGGCGTGATATAGAGGTTACTGGTGAGTGTGATCATGAGGCCGGGAGAGTCAGTGTAGCACTCAGAACAGGTAAACTCTTTGTTCTTGGGAGTGTTTCCATTGTCTGTGTTCCACCATACTCCGAGGGAGTGATGGTTATTATATGTCATGATGCATGTATATTAAAATTGTGTTACTGCTTCTTATTGAAAACATGTATATTATGTACACTGTGATAGTGTGGTGTGATTGATGAGATTATTTGGCCAGTAGAATTGACTAAATATGGACTTCCCTTAGAGTTAGAGTTACGTGGAACAACTCTAAATGGTCAATATATGTATATGTGATAAAACCTGAGAGGAATGTACCCGTCGTGGATGATCTTCTCTCGGAAGTGTCATATATGTCTGAATAAGTCCTGGAGAATGTGCCTGTTGCGGATGATCTTTCTCAGGCAATATGATATTTCTGAGTAAGTCCTGTGAGAATGTGCTCGTTGCGGATGATCTTTCACAAGCAGTACAATATATCGATATGTATATGTTGTATTTGTGTGATAATATACATGTGACATGTTTTGAGAGCCGTGATGGCTGGATTGTGTGTGATGCCAATTTTGATATTATATGCCATGAAAGTGAACCAGGGGGAGGAGAGACCTCCAAGGACCCTGAGTTTATTGAGATTGTTATCTCATCCTTGTTGGGGATCTTATTTTTACAGGTGTTGCATCTGACAGAGATGATGGGTCCCAGGGCGGGAGGCCCCAGTAGGGACAAGCATTGTAAAACTGTTTGGACAGTGTTTTGAGAGCTCTAAGACTCACTGTTGTATATAGATATATGTGATGTTATTTTGTGCCCTCGTGTGAGAATGTGATTTGTGAGATCATGGCAATGGATGCCTATTGTTTTTGTATCGCCACAGTGGTGGTTGAGATGATGTATATGTATACCCATATTGAGATATGTGATTTCTATTCCTCCTGATATATCTGTATAGATATTGTTGATGTATCTGCCGTTCTTTTATGTTATCTGGATCGAAAAGGGCTAGTTGTAATTTTGTGGCATTCGTTTATGCTTCGTGGATATGTACCATACATAATGAATCAAGAGATATAATTTTGAAAACGCTTCCGATGATTTAATTAATTGATTTTAATTAATTACCGCGCTAATCTGATTAAGTAATCGTTAATACACCGGATGCATACGGGTGTTACAGGGGGCAGAGCTGGGGTCAGGATGCGGAAAACCGATCCCCATTAAGGGCGGGGGTGGGGTTTTAGAGGTGGGGGTGAGGGCGGTATAAGCAAAAATCGTCCCCGATCGCCCTATCCAAAACGTGTGATGATGTCATTGTACAAAGGAGAAATGTTTCACTATTTTGGATCTGTGGGAGAGGGATTGAAAAGAGGGCATGACCATATTTATTTATTTTAAGATTTGAATTAATGCAAATATCTTTATTGAATAAGAAACGGGATATCATGCATTTTGGAGTTATTATTTTGCATTTTGCTACCGAAAGTTTGAAGATGTATGAACAAGCTTTCACCGATTTGTGCATGATCTTAGCATAAACAAAGATTCCGAAAATGATTTTAGGAACACTACCTGACGTGTCTAATTACTAAGTAGTTCAAGTCATTCCATAACCAGCTTGAGGCTAATTACTCAAATAGCTTCTATGTGGTTCAAATTTTATGTCTAACCGAGTAGCGAAATTGGTAACTTCGAAATTACTTGTTGAATTAAAATTACTTAGGCGTTTCTGTGGCGGAAAAATCAATATGTGGAAGTAATTTTGGGATATAATTTTGGCTTTATTAATGCTCTATATATTTTTTATAAAATGATTTTAACTACACGGTCTAATATGTGGAAAATAATTACTCAAATAATTCAAATCTTTCCCGACCGGGCGTGTGGCTAATTACTCAAATAATAAACCATCACAACTTCTATGTAGTTCAAATTTGATGTCAAAGTAAAAACGGTAACTTAGAAATTACTTGTTGAAGTAATTACCTAGGCGTTCAAGAGCCTCTGATGTGGAAAAACCAATGGAAGTAATTTTATGATATAATTTGGGCTTCATTAATGCTCGATATTGTCCTCATAATCCCTTGTTTCCTAATAGGTTCAAAATTTCAAATATCTTTTCACTAGTAGTTCTTTTGAGAGAAACCCAGTTGAATGAGTACCTCTAACCCATATTAAACTAAAATAACTTATTCTAACAATAATTTTCCTCATAGAAATTAAAAGCTCTGTAACACTGTTCTAATGGCTTAGGTTTTGGAATTTCAGTCTGGCCCTAATTTGCAAAATTTAATTCCAAGGACTCGCCCGCATTTCTTTTTTAATTTGAATAACATTCTTGCCATACTTGTGGATGTTCAATTTTTCATGAAGGACTTTAAGATACACAGAACTTCAGTACTCCAATTTGTAAAATTTAGTTCCGAGGACTCACCCACATTCCTTTTTTAATTTCAGTAATATTTTTGCCATACTTGTGGAAGTTCATTTTCAATGAAGGACATACAATACACAAAATTACAGATGCCTAATTTGTAAATTTAGTTCCAAGGACTCACACAGTCACACCCACATTCCTTTTTTAATTCCAATAACACTCTTATCGTACTTGTGGAAGTTCATTTTTCATTAAGGACTTACGACACACAAAAATTCAGTAGCCCAAATTAATTTGCAAAATTTAGTTCCAAGGACTCACCCGCATTCCTCTTCTAATTACATTAACACTTGCCATACTTGTGGAAGTTCATTTTTCATATTAAGGACTTACTATACAACAAATTTTGTACACTACCAAAAAAAAAAAAAAACGAAATTTTCGACTGACAGAATCCGTCGCTAATGATGAAAATGTAAAAAAAAATGGAATTCCGACGGACTAAAATCCGTCAATAATGGTCGTAGAAAATTTTAGTCGACAGATTTTTTTGGTCCGTTGGAAAAATTCTGTCGGTAATGAGTCATGGGAAATTTCCAACAGAAAAATCCATCGGAAATTTCCCAAGAATAAAGTTGTGGAAAATTTTCGATGTGTAACATTAGCGACGGATAATTCCGTCGAAAATTTGCATGCAACTAATTTTTAAGCTTTTATTCTGATATTTTTTTTGTGTGCAATTAGATAGCAACACTCATCTAAACTTGAGAGGAACATTCATCTAAACCAGAAAAAAGGAACTAAAGTTATAGGATGTGCAATGCACTTTAAATAAAAAGTTTAGAAGTATATAAAATGATAACATTCTTCCTAAATAATTTTAGAGGATAAGACATTATAATAACAACAACAAATACAAAGTGAATTATAGAAGTATTACTTCAAGTAGGACAAACCCAATAAAAAATCTTTCACTTATAAATTTTTCTCCTTAATGAAAGAGAAAACCATATGATAACAAGAAGGATCATACATTACCATAAGACCACCAATTGCTTCTTCATATTGTTACTTTGATCGAGAGAAATGTCAGTGAATTGATATAAATTCAAATATGTCTCTTTAATATAACTATTGCTAAATTCCCAAGTACAAATAAAGGCAACTACCACTGGTTGAACCAAAAAAGGGGACCATCACATGATAAAAGGCAGAAATAAATAGCAAGTTAGTAATCTACTTGTTGTATACTACTATTTAGATTAAGGAGATATGTTCTGTAGTGGCAAAAATTGACTCATGGTTTGAATTTACAAATCAAGGAGCACTACATCACTATGGATCTGCTTTGACTCCAATATTTTGAACCTTGTTCCAAACATTGCATCAAAGCTTGACCCCCCACCAAACCAGCGCTCCAACAAACATCATTGAAATCAAAATGAGGCATTTAGGCAGAGTTTAAATAAAGTTCAAAACAATGGACCAAAAGGAAGACTCAATCAAATAATTATGCAAATGAAATTTAGAGAAAAGGGTATATAACGCACATCATAAGCCTCGTTGATTTCGTGAAACTGCACCCCACAATTGCTCCCTGTAACGCCCCAATTTACTAATCAGGGTCATTACCAATCACAAACTACAATCAAGCATATAATCTATCAGAGTTTAAGCAGTTTGGAAGCATAGATATGAGTGACATAATCATAAGGTCACTATCATCAGCGCTGTACACTATAATATGGTGAATATACATATAAGTTT
>PYAF01005182.1:177667-189896 GCA_007407185.1 Glycine tomentella
AAACGAAATACAAAACATCTGAGCCACATGCTCATGTCCTCTAGCCTAAGGTGTCCATCAGCAGCTAATCCTGCATAGGCTTCTTGCCTTGGGATCTATCTGCTACTCTCGAGGAATCACCTGCATCATATGTCCCACAAACGGGGTGAGATATAAAATCTCAGTAAACTCAGGGCCCTTGAAGGTATTTCCTTCCCCTGGTTCACTGACCACACACACACACACACACACACACACATATATATATATATATATATATATATCAAAAACAATCACAATCATCATGTACAATACACTTGACTACAATCAGGCTATACACATCCATCAGCCAACACCAAGGCATACTCATGGCATACAGTCATTCATCACATCAATAACTGTCATGCAGAGGCTACATCATAGTATATAGGAACATCTCCTCACAGGGAGGCTACCTCTATATACTAGGCACATCTCCTGCATGTATCCCTAGCGGAGGCTTCCTCTGGATATATAGGTACATCTCTATCTCGAGGCTTCATCTATATATCAGGTACATCTCCTTTTGGTGAGGCTACCTCTGTGTACATAGGTACATCTCTTATCACGAGGCCACCTCTATGTATCACAGGGCCATCTCATCCTCTAATACAATACAATTGCCTGGGGAGGCTACCTCTGTGTATATGGGAACATCTCCACGTAGGAGGCTACCTCCATATCACAGGCTCATCTCTCACCAGGTCTTTCTCAATCTCAATCATCTATCCTACTACAATAGAATACTATTCAAGCACAGCATGCATAACCAGGTTTCACATTCCACCAGGCATGCCACAATCAATCACATCATAGCCATGCATATTAATTGCCTATCACAGGGTTCAGTTCACATTTCAAGCATAACAGATTGATACATCTCAATCTCCTTCTCATAGGGATCAGAACATCAGTACACATCAATTTCCCTTTCTCAGGGAGCAAATACACATCAGTTCCCTTTCACAGGGATCAAGCACCTCAATTCCCTTTCTCAGGGATCAAACACATCAATTCCCTTTCTTAGGGATCAAATCATCAATCACAACTCATAACCCTACATCACAATCACCCATCTCTGGGCTCAGATCACATATAAATCATCAGCTACCCTTTCATAGGGTTCAGACAACATCTACCAATCATTCACAGCATCATACATGTTCCTCTACTCATATATACACATATCATAACCATAATCCCAGTGGATATATGGTGGAACGCAGCAGAGGATACACAACCAAGAACCAAGAGCTTACCTGCTCTAGACAGATCACCAGCTCTCCCGGCCTCGTGGTCAACACCACCAGAGCTCTCACGCTCACGTCCTACACAAGAACAAGCATATAACATATCAGATACGGTTCTAGACCGTTCAAGCGAAAGAAAACTCTCATCTTTTTTATAAACATAAACCAATCACTGTACAAGTGATCATCTGATCCTCAACAGGATCCCTCTCAGCCTAATCCAAGCTACAGAGCCTCTACAAAGACTCTGATCAGGCTAATATAAAGCATGTCCCTGCCTTAGCCTTCTCAATATCCAACTTCTTATTATCAGCAGTTCAAGCTCATAAACCTCATCTATACACTCTCATGAGCAACTTTGTCAACTGCTCTAAGGTTCATACTAGTCATATTACTAGCCTTTTATCTCTGCTCATACATACTCAGAGCCAAAATCAAACTTTATCAGTAATGATGATTCAAGGCTCTAACTTCCTCAGAACAGTCCTCTGAGCATAAGACTCTACAGAGTCCGAGCCTAATAATGACTCTAACACCTCCAAAAACACCCCTCAAGATAACCCCAAAATCACAAAAATCCAATACACAGAACCAACGGTTAGAGCTCGAGTTTCTTACCTCTGCGAAGTCCAGAAACACCAGGGAATCACTTTCCCTAAGGTAACTCGCTCAATCAAGGCCTCCTTCGCCTCTAGGTCTCAAGCTCTCAGGGGTTCTCTCTGAGAAATCAATCTCACTGTTTCTCACTCTTTCTCGAGAATCAATCGGGGTTTTTCTTTCCTCTCGGGGCTCTGATCACTTTCTCAGTTGGGTCAGAGGTGTTTAGGTGAATGATGGAGAAGATACAAAACTTTCTCACTCAACAATGGTTTCCCTCTCTCTTTTCTCTCCTCCATTTTCGTCCCAAAACAAGCTATTTATAGGCCTGCCCGAAGCCCCGCCAGATCGCGCCGGTTCCCGCGCTGATCGCGCCACAATTCAAATCTCACGCTGATCGCGCCATGTCCCGCGCTGATCGTGCCACAGGCTCGGGTCTCCCACGCTCTTGGCGTGGACGTCCACGCTACCGGCGTGGAACTCCAGAAGAAAACGTAGATTTCTAGGGCTCTTCCCACGCTGTTGGCGTGGACTCCACGCTATCAGCGTGGCATGGCAGAGTCAATTGCCCCTGTTCTAACATCCCTCGCGGTTAGCGCCAGACCCGGCGCGGTTAGCGCCAGATGCCCGACACAACCAAAAACTTGCCTTTTAAGCTTCCTTTCTCAGGAACTCTAATACATAAGCTTAGATACTAATCTCAAGGCTTAATTCAGGCTTAATTACATGCTTAAAATTCAAGACATTACACTCCCTCTGCACAATCCTTGTGACATTCCCTTTCAACTTAATAACTCTTTGTAAGCAAAGCCTTCACCTCATTGAGGCTTAGATTGTAACATAGAAATTAGCAAGCAGAGAGTTTAAGATTTTGAAAGACATGAGCATGCAACCTCCCTATCATGCTTCAAACCCGAGGATAGAGATATATAAAGCTTTTTTAGCAATTTTAGTAGAGGTGATAACTTACATAATAAGTGAAGTGGATAAGCAACTTGCTTAAAATGAACTTTCCTTGAAAGATTGTCCCCTTCAAGTAAGTACTCTCTCCAAGAGATCTTTTGAATGTAATATTTCCCCTCCATTATATGATGCTTCCTTCAAGCTACATTTATAAGCAAGACAACATATAACTAATATTTAACTGAACTAGTACTGGAAAGTAGTAATTTAATACCTTGATTTAAAACTGAACTAGTTCTGGAAAGTAGTAATTTAATAACTTGATTTAAAACTGAACTAGTTCTGGAAAGTAGTAATTAATCACATTTCCTTTCTCTTATTACCAAAGTAGGCCCTTAAAATTCAGTGAAGGAAAGAAAGAACCAAATATACACATTCTGTTGAATTTTCCAGTTAAAAAAAATTACAAAGCATTGGATGTTTTATCACTAACTCTACAATAAGTTGAATATAATTTTCAGTTGAAGAAAGTCAACAACTAGTGAAAGAAATTTAAAGGCCATATATATACACCCTCATATTCAACTTGGATGAATGTATCAAAAATGTGATTATAGCTGCATAATGATAAAAAAAAATATGTTTCTAACTGATAGGGAATATATATATATATATATATATATATATATATATATATATATATATATATATATATATATAAACAAAAACAGAAAGGAAATCATAAATATGATATAATAATTGAATCCCATAGAAGCCTATCCAATGCACTTACCCGATGACCCCTATAGTTATTGCTTATACCGATTATTCAAGTTGTCAATATCCGATTTAAGATACGCCTTACCTAAGATCATTTTTCTATAAGTGTCTTCATCAAAGCAAGAAGAGAACATTACCTCACGATTGAATTGTATCACCTACAATGGTTGCTTTGTCAATTTTTGAGTCTGTCATTGTCTTCATTTCATAATCACTGCAGCAGAGAGTGATTCATGAGAATTGTTGTTTTATAAGTTCTTATCATTAAATGACTAACACATGAATATATTCCAAAGAAATAAAAGGTATTTGATACAAATTATTGACATGTATCAATAATTTCACCTATTTAATTTCTTGTTCAATAATTAAGTTTATCATTTCAAGCATTATAGATTATAGACATTATTTAAATAATATAAAAATAAAAATATAATATACATTAACGTTTTCTATTTTGACTTATAATAAAAAATAATTATTACCATTTTTAAATATAAATTAGAAATATTAGATAATTAAATATAAAAACAACGTATTAAATTAATTATATAAATTATAAATATTGAACCATTTAATTTTAAAAATATAAAAGTATTATGAATGATATAAGTAACAAATTAAAGAACCTAAAAATAGTCCAAAACCCATCCATAAAACATACTAACAAATTAAAGAATCTAAAAAATGTATACTACACTACAACTAATTAAATGTAGAGAGGATTACCTCTTTTTGGCATTTGATAGCTATGATGGATAGATATGGCTTTTATTCTGCATGTATAGAACCAATGATTAGGAACACAAAACCATAAAGATGAGGGAAGTTAAAGGAAAACAATATCAATCATAGAGAAATATTTGACCCAAAAAAACAAAATATCAAATAACAAAACTGACCCAAAAAAACCAGTTTTGTGGCTTCCACATATTCAGCAAGTACCCGGGCAACTCCAGTGCACTCAAAGGAATAATCCACACCCATCCCACCACTCATTTCCTTAACCAATTCTGAAACAGATTTAGCTGAATCACCAACCTTTATAAAATCAGTCATTCCAAAAGCCTCTCCTTTTTCTCTCTTCATCTCATTTTTGTCAATTCCAATTATCTTAGTTGCTCCCAGCATTTTGGCTCCACTTATAGCATGCAACAAAAGTCACAAGGTGGATCTCATTTACAATCAAAATTCAAGCTTCAAACTTTAGAAGGAAAACAAAAAAAGTGACAGACCAACACAAACATACAAGATTCATTTTATACATACCCCAAATCCAACAGCTCCAAGACTCGTTAGTTATATCATAATTTTAAATACCTACATATATATTTCAGAAGCATCTTCAAATATCAATTATTTTTAAAACAAAAAATGAAAAGTACCTAATGCATTAAGATGTTTTTTGCCTCACATAGTTATCAGTTATTTGCCTTAGCCGTGATGGAGCAAAATTAGTTATAAGCTAATACTAGACATTAATGCATTAAGATGCATTAAGATGTTTTTAAAACAAATAAACTATTTCTATCATTTAGTTGCAATTGAGCAGCAAAATTATCAGATTGCTTAAGAACCAGATTTTGCTATGGGGTAACCATAATCATTGCAGATGAACAATAACATTTTATTTCTGAAAGAAAGAAAAATATGATGAAGCAAGGTTAAATTACTTTTTGTTGGCTTGCTTGTTATTTTCCCTTTTCTGTTAATTGTTCAGTTCAAGTGAAAAACCTACCAAGCTTCATGAGCAAAACCTTTGCAATTGATTGATAACCAAATTTGACAGTTAGACTGCTTTGCAGTTTGCAATTTATTGCTCACCCACCTCAACAATCATGATACAGGCAAGAACTATAGCAACCTTTTTCTAGTTTCCAGTCAGTACAGAGTAATGCGTGTAAATGCAAATCCTCAATAAATTCAAGAAAACAATTGTTAACGCAAGCCAAATAAGAGAAATTCACAAAATATACCCATTTTCTGATAAGAAACATCCGCAACCTTGAACTCTGTGAGGTAGCGGTGGTAATCGCCCTTCCTCCGTCTGCTCAATGGAGGACACTATACGCCACGCGGCACGCAGAGACCTGATGACGTTCTTGTAGGCCATCGAGAGGAGGTTGCGCTCCTCCACCATAAGCTCCGACGCCGGCGTCCACCCCACCTCCACCTTATGCATGAACTCCACCATCTCCTCGTACGGATCCGCCTGCTCCTAAAGCTTCGCAAGGTACTAAGGAATATGATCTTGCTAATCAGTATGTTGTTAAGATACTAATTAAGGAATTAAAAAAAACACATTTATTATGAAAATTATACAAGGATGTAAAAAAATTATGAAAATTATAGAAAAATACAAATAAAAATAAACAAAACAGTTTTACATATTTCAATATATTTTTTAAATTCTTTAATCAATGTGCTAAGCATTTGCCTATGAAATAATATGAGGATTTATGGTAAAATACTTGGGGGGAGCTCACCAGCAAGTGATGAATTTCACCTATAACTAGATTTTATACACTTGATGTACATAATGAATCTCAAACTCGGCGAGCTATTGTATCTACTGTGTCTACTAGCCATTGAATTCAAGGGAGCATTCTACGATGATGAACTAGTGTATGAAATGGTCCACCAGTGATCATACATAAATTTCAGAGTGAACAATGCCAGAAAACACCCAAAAATATATATTATTTTATGATAAAGGAAGATACTCATTCCTATAAGATTTGAGCCTAATGTCATTCCTACAATCCACTTGTTGGGAGAATGTTTGTAAATTGAATTAGATTGAATTTGAAAAAAAAAATATTTGATCCAATTATTTTGATTTCATTAATTTACTGTCCAACTGATTTATTTTAAAATTTTAATTCTATTCAATCTAATCTAATTTAAAGTAGTTTGACTTGAATCAATTTTTGATTTTATTCTTATTTTATTTTTTAGAAAATATTAAATAAGAAATAATATATATATATAATTAACAAAAAATAATTTAAAATATCAAATATTTTATTTATGTATCATTATATAACTAGCAATTTACCCATCTTAACTCAAATAGGTAGTAATTTTTTTAATTAAATGCAATTTTCATAAATAGGTATAAGTTATAAGATAATTTTATAAATATATGAGAAATAAAAATAAAAATAATATTATAAATTTATGAATAGAAATATATACATGGGTATAAGTTGAATTTAGTTTGGATTAAATTAATTTTTTAAATTCAATTTAATTCATTAAAAAATGATTTTTTAATTTTTTTATATATTTGATTTCTAATTTTCTTGGTTATTGATTTTTTCGATTCACATACCCTGCTTGTTGTTGGTACTAGAATACAAACCTAACGAATGGTTTAATTGGATTTCAATTACAAGTCATTGATCTATTATATCGTAACATACCAGCATCCTTCGACAACCCATATTTGTTGTCATCATTTTTTCTGTTGCCAGTTGCCAAGTGTTGTCCATGTATTGGCCTGTTAGAATCCTTCCCCTCACGGTCGTTTCCTCTCTATCATCATCATCGCAAGTTTCTGGAGGAAGAGATATATATGGAACAACCTGAAGGGTTCCAAACTCCTAAATGCAAAGGCATGGTATGTCGTTTGAAGAAGACTCTCTATGGCTTAAAACAAGCACCTTGACAGTGGTACAAGAAATTTGAATCCTTCATGAACGAGCACAAGTTTGTGAAGACTGAAGCCGACCACTGTGTATTTGTGAAGAGGTATGAGACTGACGATTCTTTGATCTTCCTGTTATATGTTGATGATATGCTGATTGTAGGACAAGATAAGTTGAAAATTTTCGCTCTGAAAAAGACATTGAGCTCGACCTTCGCGATGAAGGATCTTGGCCCTGCTAAGCAGATTCTTGGAATCAAGATAATTCGAAATAGACAGAAGAAGCTACTGTGGCTAAGTCAACAAAAATATGTTGAGAAGATTTTGAAGAAATTCAACATGGACAAAGCCAAAATAGTTAGCATCCCCTTGGCTAGGCACTTGAAGCTGAATAAGAAGTAGTGTCCGAAGTCTGATAAAGATAGAGATGACTTGCTGAAGATCCTATACCAATCCGGTGTCGAAAGCCTAATGTATGTAATGGTTTGCACTAGACCCGACTTGGCGTTTGCAGTTGGAATGGTGAACCAATATCTATCGAACTCGGGCAAGGAGCACTGGGAAGTAGTGAAGTGGATTTTCAGATACTTGAAAGGTACATCCAATTTATGCCTCCGATTTAGAGAAGGAAAAGTCGAGCTGCAGGGCTACTTGGATGTTGATCTAGGGGGAGATTTCGACTCAAGAAAGTCGACGACCGGATACTTGATGAGATTTGCTAAAGGAGCAATCTCTTGGCAATCAAGATTACAAAAGTGTGTGGCACTTTCGACAATTGAGGCCGAGTACATTGTTGTGAATGAGGCAAGCAAAGAGATGATGTGGATGAAGAAGTTCCTCATGGAACTCAGCCATGAACAAGAAAAGTACGAGCTGATGTGTGACAACCAGAGCGCAATTCACCTTGCGAAGAACTCGACCTATCACTCTCACACCAAGCATATTGATGTGAGGTATCACTGGATCCGAGATGTAGTGGAAGGTGGATAGCTCGCACTTGATAAGGTGCACACCGACCATAATTGGTCTGATATGATGGCTAATGGTAACAACAAGGAAATTTGAAGATTGTTTGTGAAGGTGTCGGGTTAGTAAACCCGTCACATTGAAGATGTCGGGTTGATTATTTGAAGATGTCAGGCAGCTATTTGATTTGAAGCATTGAAGTCGGAAAGGGGAGATTTGTTGGGATTTGTTCCTTCCTCAATGCTTGGCTTGAGTTCTAAGACTTTGGAGGGCCAGACTCAGGTCACATCATCTGAGTTTTCTTTTAACTTGACTTCTCAACCCTCTCCCTTCGCAAGCCTTCTACGAGTTAGGTTATGGGGTTCTGGTTGAGTAAAGAAGAAGATTAATTGAGTGCAAAATCTGAAAGAGATTTTGTCTTTTGATATACATCTATAAAAGATGTTTTGATTGTAATCTTAAAGGGAGATTTTTTAGTTGAGAGAGAATGTGAAAAACGTTCAAGAGCCTCAAGTGACATCCTTGGGTGCCGATTTTGAGCAAGCCTGTGTGCTTTGCATATTTGAGAGATCTCGAGTGAAATACTCTGAGAGTTTGATTATCACCATTGTTGGAGAGGTTGAGTGAACCACCAACTCGGTGCATTTGATTATTTGTAACTCATTATTTTCATAGTGGAAGTTTGATTCTGGACCAGTGTCCCGTGAGTTTTACTTCTTCATCTTGAGAAGGCTTTCCCACATTAAACAAATTTGACTGTGTTCTCTTCTATCTCTCTCTTTTGATTATCGTTTCTGTAGAATTATTTGAGGGTTGAAGTTACAACCCAACAATTAGTTATTACAGAGTCCTTATATATTCGAAATTCTAATCAATTTTGGTTTCTGCTTATCTATTTTTTAAGAATTTAAACAATTCCCTATAAAAGAAAATTAAACAATCCGACCCTAAATCTAGTCGTGAACATAAATGGACCTGATTTGATCGTATTTTATGGAGTCTTTGGAAGACCAAATCAATATTTTTGAGCTTGTAATGGTATAGAAGTATTTTCATTAGTTTATTATGAATTTAATAACATAAGACCATTTTTTTAGTGTTTTAGTAAATATTATGCTTATAAAAGAAGAAAAAAAGAAAAATACTCAATTTTGTCATTGAAAGAGTAATTCAGTAACATATCACTCCATAAAAAATAAAAAATAAAATTTAGTTCTTAAACATGCTAAAATAAATTTAGTCTCTGAAATTTTTTAAAAAAAAATTGCATTCCAACATTTTGATAATAAATTGGTCCTATCAAGTCAAGATCCCATGTGACCCTGGGATGGTAATGGGAAAAGTCTGGATAAGGTCTTATAATACACATATTTATACTTGTGTTTAATAAAAATAATATTTATATTTAGTCTCATATTTGTCCAAATAACAATCTTAATCTTCATCCTGTACTTGATGGGTACCTATATGCCCATACTTAACCTGCAATCCACACTTTATTTATGATTAAGATTAATAATAATAATAAAATAATAAAAATTAATTAAAACAATTACTACAATTATACTAAAATTTTATTCTTAAATAATTCAAACATAACATTAAAAACATACACACATAATATTCAAAACAAACAAATATAACATTGATTCATCCAAACTCAAGTCATAATTTACTTGTTTAATTTAAACCATTAGATTAAAATGAGGTAGTGTGGAAATTAAGAGTAACATTTTAAATTTATTTTTGGAGTAAGTAATTTTTTCCCATATTAATTATATAATATATCATATGTAGACAAATTGAATAATATAATACATGAACTCACTGATATCCATGTAAATTTATAAGTATATATTTATCTCATACTCAACCCTAGTATTATAGTACTTGGATTATGAAAATAAAAAAATAAAAACCAAAAGAAATAAAGGTACTTGGATTATAATAAATAACCCAATAAATATCTAGGAACAACTTCCTCATTAGTTACACACTCATAAGAAAGCAATTAATTAGTTGGATTTCCCCTTAATTACAAAATATTTTTTAAAAGATCAAGAGCTAAATTAAAAATGCTAGTTTAAAAAATTCTGAATTAAAGGGAGTTGGGTTTACAAAAGTTCTCATCATGACAAGAGGTACGATGATATACAATTATATATGAAAGAAAAATAGGGAAAAAGAAAAACATTTTCGTCCATTTTATGGAAAAAAAAAATTAATTTATTGTATTTTTTAAAATAAAATTACGAATTTGGGGTACTTTTAGAAGTATTTACGGTTCTATGGTAGTTTGTCGCGCCCACACAAAACGCAACCAGACATGTCCTTGTCAGGCGCAATCAGTGCCCAGTCGCGCCCCACCCAAGCGTGACTGGTCGCGCCCCACCCAGGCGCGACTGCCTCCCCTGTTGCGCCCCACACAGGCGCGACTACGCGCGTTGTTGCGCCCCCTACAGGCGCGACTCTGTAGTCCCGTTTCACCCCTATAAATACCCCAAATTAGGGTTTTTACCTTCATTTTTCAACTTCAGCTTCTCTCTAGCTTGACATTTTTCTTTGGTCTGACTTCTATCTACATCTTTTTGGTCATATATATCAATATGTCTGCAGATGGTGATTTTGTTCGTGTTGTTATATATTATAATGGTAGCAAAATTGAGAGTCGACGTGGTGTTGTTTTCGAAGGTGAGAAAAGGGCAACACGTATCAAGCGCAACTCAACTATTGAGGAATTGCATCAGAAAATCAGTCAAAAGTTAGATCTCAAAGGTAATGAATCTATCACTATGATCACTGCAAGAATATGATGTGATGATAGATATATTAGCATGAAAGTAATAGACGACGAAGACCTAGAATTTGTAATTGTTGAATTCTTCAACCAATCAAGGAAAAATTACATAGAGTTGTACGTTGATAGTGCTGAAGCAGAGGATGTGGCTTTACCAATAAGGTCAATTGATTTCAATTATTCTCGTAATGCATCAGCATCTGGTGGTCCAGTTGTTGATATGTATATGGAAGATGAGAATGACCATACTTGGGTTATGGATGACGACATTGACGATGACGATGATGAAAATATCGCAATGGAAGATCGTCTCGTTGCTGAGAATGCTAGTGATTCGGACAATGATGAGGATGATGGTCGAAGCGCAACTCAAAGGCAAGCTTATTCCCCAGTGGTGGGGGAGTCTGAAATCCAACCACAAGCACAAGAAGATGCAAGGGAGTCTCAATTACCACAACAATCTCAAGGTATGTTATCAAACAATAGTTATTTACATATATGTGTAGTTTTTGTTTATCTTTTTTTTTGTGATAAAAATGGGAAATTGCACATGTAGGCGAGAGTAATAATGCTTTTTGGGATGGAATCCCACATTATACATACGTTGATTGGGATTATCCGAGGGAACAAGATTCTGGAAGTGGTTCAGGTTCAGTTGAGGGTCCATGGATATTAGGGAATAAGTTATTTGTCAAACAAGAATTCGCATCAAAATAGGATGCACAAATGGCAATCAAGCGGAACCTCATGAAGGAGCATCAGCAAGCTGTTGTGGTTGAAAGTACGCCGACAATTTTAAGCATGAGATGTCGTGCGCATGACCAGAATTGTAACACCCCGTAGGCCTCCGACGTGTTATCATTCATAATATCAGTTTAACGTTTAAAACATAGTTTATAAAACTCAATGGAAGCTCAGAATCGCTTTTCTTGATACATTATGTATGAAATCACACAAAATCACATAAGGCATACCCCTGCTGATCCAGTTTCTCATAGCATAACCCATACAGACAGATAACTAACAGAGTTAGGCAGATTCATCAAAGATACAACAGCTATACTCAGGAGAACTCGTCTCCTATACATAACATATCTAGTTCTGTACAAATATACATCAGTACTCACACCGCATCGTGTGACACAAAAGAATATCATCCCTCGCAGGGGTATACAGAACTATACTAATCATCAGGAGTACACACACTCCATCCCTGCTCTAGGGTACAAAATGTAATCAACAATCCAAAAATGAGCCTATCAGCTCCAT
>PYAF01005182.1:211183-246045 GCA_007407185.1 Glycine tomentella
GGAATACGCATACTGGTAGAGTTGTCTGTCCAGCTTCATCCATAATGCACACATCAAACCTCGTATTGGCAAGCAAGGGACTAGAAATGCCGAGACAAGTAACTGCAACAACTTTGACTTGTTCCAACCTTATTTTGATATCTTCAACACCTTGTACATTCATTGCTGAAATAGAAACTACTGTCAAAAGATTTATTACGAATCTTGTTATAACTTAAAAAGGGAGTGTACAAGCAATAAATTGGCAAACCTGAGAGGCAGTGTTCTTTGACCTCCTCATTCACTACTTCATGTCTTCCAATTCGTACAAAATCAATCCCCTACATCCATTTACATTTGAATGACATGCAATATGACATATAAAAAGTAGAAATTGAAGAATATAAGGAAACACAATATATCATAGTCATTTAGATAACAGAGAGGCATGCATGAGTAAACATAATTTAGCACACCATGCAGGGCATCAATCAAATCGATTTAGTCCAAGCTGCCATGCTGGGATTTCATACAGGAAAGGGTGAATAATAATGAAATAAAACAGAAGTTTTGAAACACTAAAGGATAAGCCTTGACAGTTCACCAAAGTAGAAGCTAGAAAGCATGGTGCTACGTGAAACTGGAATAGAACACGGGGACAGGTGGAAGACACAGGCCAAAGACAATGGAAGATGTAAGGTAAAGACACAGTAGAAGTCCTATGTGAAGGGACGTACCAGAAGCCACAGGTGCAGGCAGACACACAGTAGGTGAATTTTAAGTGTATCAATTAAGAGATGTCACAAATCAGCAATTTGATTTTTTTTTATTTTAAAAAAAGATCTCCATCATTATTTGTTTTTATTATTTCCTTTTATTATCCTATCATTCCTTGATTCAAGGAAGACTTTAATGTAATCTTTCTATTGAAGCAGTACTTTCACTGTTGAATAATATATGAATTTTTTCTCTTACTTTCTAAGTGGTATCAAGAGCCCAAGGTTTATGGTTTACCAAACAGTGGTAGTAGGGGATTTCAAAATTAAGAGGACCAAACAGTGGCAGACCTTAAGGTTCTTGAAAAACCTCCAGAAACTCCTCTAAAAGAACCTGAATCTGTTTTAAGATTGGTTTTGAATTTGATTCCCTTTGTTTCTTAGTAGTCAATCTGCAGTCCACCAGAAAACCTTCCCCTTCCTAGGCATAAGAAAATAGAGTAACCTGCAAGAGTTTCTAAAAAGGGTTCAGGAAGTGCTTCAACTAGAAAAGGAAAAGAGAAAGTGGTTAAAGTTGAAGAATTGCAATCTGAAGATAAAACTGAGCCATCAAAGCAAGATTTGCAAAATATTGATTGAGAATTCAAGAGAAGCTAAAGGAAATGGCTCTTTATCTGACAAGAAGAATTATGATTATATTCGGAAAGAGGAAAGGAAGAAGGGGCATCAAGAGGGTGAGATTATTGACACATTCTTCTGTACATTTTTGGTTGTGTAGCTTTTATCTTTCTTGATAGTGATCTTATGAGAAGTTATGCTTATGTCATGAGACTTGATGAATATGAATTTATTTAATAGAATATATTTCTAAATTTATTATCTCCATATATGTTATTAGTTTTATTATTAATATTTATTAAATTTAGCAGTTTTCTTTTTGTATTTATATATATATATATATACACACATTTTTTAATTCATCCACCATGCTTCTAGAAATTGTCCACAATGTTATCCACAATATCATATGGCAGTGTTTTGGCTTTCCACCATAGACCACCATCCACAATTGATAAATTGAACTTGATTAATAAAAGGAGGATGCTTGGTAGAAGCTATTATGGAGGACAAAAAACAGTGCTTATGTTAATGAACCAGTTCGCCTGTCTAGAAAAAACAATAAACAATTTTTTTATGTATCAAACCATGCGTCTTTCATTAATTCAAAAGAATAAATGCAAAATTTATCAAAGTACTTTGTTCGAATCAAGCGTGTGTCACGAATGAGAGATCGGTTCTCTTTTTACCTTCCTATTGGGGATCAGCCATGTTTGCTGTGCTTCACATAGAGTTCATGATAAGTTGTTGACGCATGGCTGCATTAAGTTCATGTGTTAAGTTCATTTTAACCACTCCTAGAGGTTTGAGTGCATTCTAGACCAAAAGCAAAACTGCCTAAACATGGTATTTATTTTAATCTATTTTCATAATTTTCCAATCAATCACATCTTCTTCAGACCTTTGGACTACGGAGAATAGTTGATGGAACAATTTAAATAAATGGTATGCATTCTTTTCCAGCAACATGTAGCCATATTTAATGATATGATACAATACATGAAGACAATATAATATGTTGACATGGATACCTGTGCTTTTAATTTGATGAGTAAATTATCGACAGCAGAATTTGTATACGTAGTTAGCAAAATGGATGTCCCTCTAATCAGCAAGGCTTTAACAGCATGGACCAATGTGGATGTTTTCCCCGTTCCAGGCATCCCTAATATAAGTGCATAATCTTTTGCTGTAAGTATTTGAAAATCAATAACAAAGCCGAGTCACAAAGAAAAATCATTTTAATGATAAGCTAAACCAGCTTGCATGTTAAATTTAGAAAAGAAAGTCAAGAAATTAAAGCTTCATGCAAACCTTGAGAATTGCTCCACGTTGGTCATCATTCAAACTCTTCTTTGACCAAACATAGGATATCGCTGGATCCTGACTAACTGAAGATCAACTGTCAAATCTAGGAGCCTACAGCCAGAAGAAATCAGAAAAAAGGAAAGGGACCAGTAGTTAGTCATACAGAAATGTAGCAAGTAATTCACCTCAAGATCAACAATCATCCTCCGCCGATGGGCACTTTGATCATTTTGTAGAAAAAGCTGTACAAGATTAAACCTACAGAACAAATACAAAAAATAATCATACAATTAAATAACTTTTAATACCAGCAGACACTAAGCATTGAATGAAGCAGTAGTCAGAGAAGCATCTCATAATAGCAAATGAAGTCACATATTCATCCTTATCAACTCTCCAAACCTGTTGAATGAGATCATGTGCAGTGGAAGAACTCCCAGGAATTCGTAAACGCTTGGAAAAGGAAACCTAGAGATTTTACAAAGTAAATCATTTGAAATTATCAACTCAGCAAGACAACTGTCCAACCAAGGATTATGATGGTAATGGCGATATATGCACTTGAAAGTTGTTATTGAGAAAAATCCAAGTCTCACATTGGCTAGAAATAATGCCAAAATATAATATATAGGGGGGTGGGGGGGTAACAATTGTAAGTTGTGATTATGATCATATGAAATAAAAATGCTACCTTACAAAAGGGTATAATTCTAAACCAAACAGAAAAGGGGCAGTATTATAATACTCACAGATACATGGATCGGACTAATATCAGATATCACCCCTTTTGCAATAATTTGATGGCTAGATTGATTACTCAGTATCTAAAAAGTAAACCAAAAAGTAGTTATTAATTAAAAGATAATGGCATCAGTAATAAAAATATAAAATAAGATGCATAACACAACCATTTTACAATAGGCAGTTATAAAAACATCCATTTTATGGGTAGGAAACAATAATATCTCTTTAGTACTGCTTGCATGACTGGCTTATAGGCTCTGTCAACTAAAATTTCCATGAGATTGTCTAAAGTGTAATGCCAATTTCTTATCTATATCAGAGTGACAATGATCAGGCAAGCAAAATTAATATAGTTTTATGTCATAATAAAGTTGTCATAAGCATTGCCAAGAACAGTTCATCTTGATAGAACTAAGCATGTGAAGATTGAAACAACATTTCATAGAAGAAAAGGTTGACCATGGGGTATTAGTCTTGATCATGTAACGTCCTCTATGGTGTATCTAAACTGCAGGCATTTTAACTAAAGCTCTTCCGAGGCCCAGTTATTAGAACATTACATCCAATTCTATCAACCAGCTTGAGGGGGAATGTCAGTGATAGAGCCTCTTTAGGCAATTCATTCAGACGTTAATTTAGGAGATTATATTTATTCAAATATACAACAATAATGGAATTGTTTGATTGATAATGTCCCCTCTTGTATATTATTTCATTTTTATAGTTTGTCGCTAATTAAAGAAGAATATCTCCTGATTTTTGGGCCTAAATTAGTATACAACTATTTACCTAATTCCTATTTATACCTTACATGAATCAATCATCCATAGTGGACTAAAAGTTTTCTACAAGATTATTATGAAAGTTGTGATGTGATTGATCCCATTCACCTAAATTGATGATTCATGATTGTAATGATAAGGATGACACTACAAAAAAAAAAAAAACGTATTTTCGACGGCCAAAATCCGTTGGAAATACCAAAAATCCGTCGGAAATTCGATATTTCCGACGGACAAAAATCCGTCGGAAAAACGGTCGTTGGAAATTTGATCGACGGATTTTGTGTCCGTCGGAAATTTCCGACGGCATTTCCGTCGGAAATTACCTACCGCTCATTCCATCGGTAATTTCCGTAGGTAATTTATTATCACATACAATACTTTATTTTGTTTTACGAACATTTTGTTTAATTGTTGATATTAAATAAGATCATTATGAAAATAAAACATTATAAAATGAAACACTGAATTCATACATTAAAAGCAAAATGTTTAAACAAAGTAAAATAAGTTCCAAATATAAATAAAATAAAACCACAATGTTCAACATCTGATAACTGATAAACTGTTTTGAAGTCAATAACCAACATAGTTATTATCATCGTGTCCTTGCTGGTTCATCATTGTTTTGTTGCTGCGCATCATGTGGTTGATCATGTTGTTGGTGTTGTTCCTCGGCGAGTTGTTGTTGCTGCTACATAATGCTGCGAGCTTCTAAAGGTAGAAACTGAAGTACAACTGATTGAAAAACTCGCATTTGTTCTGTTGATTGACGCAACGCCTCTTTTGATTGACGTAACTCCTCCTTTGATTGACGAAGCTCCTCCTTTATTTGATTAATTTTTGCTGATTCATAGGCATGGCTAGATGACCCATGCAAGTTTTGCACGAATGTCTCACCTCCAGGTTTATAAGAATGAGCAAGATCGCCAGTTCTGTAAAGACATCCCTTACGCATAGGTCCAGCTGCTGCAATCCAACACCGACTCCTTAGTCTTTGTTCTTCAACAGGAGACAACGGAGTCATTTCAAAATCACCAACACTAGATTGAACATCAGACCTAGCTTGAGACAGTCTAGCCTCAAAATTTTCCTGTCATTGAAAAACAGTTATTATTTCATGAAATGAATAAAACATGATGTTTTAATACAAACCATGACAAATTAGCATCTCACATGTGTCTGCCTAGATCTATCATCGACAAATTCACCAGTATCCTTCTGTAAATGTGTTTGTTGAAAAATCTCATCAATGTATGCTGATCGACCAAGTTCCTGAGACTAATTACAAAGATAACAATAAAAATATAACATAACCACATTTTATGATGGACAAAAATTTAACATGCATATTTGTAAAATCATCTTACCAAGCGAATGGCATGATCCTGCAAGCTAATAGAACCACCTGTGTGCATACAGCCACCCTTTTCAGATGCTCGATTTTTTTTTTTTGCCTTTTCACACTTGGAATGATACTCAGGTACATTCCAATGGGATAATAGATCATTCCAGACACAATCTCCAATCCAATATGGCCTTTTATTATCATTTCGGGCATCGCAGAACATTTCAGAAAGCCTATGAGAAGCTTTTGAGTGAAAGACTTTTTTAATTTCACTCTCTTCCTCTGGTCTCCAAACCAATTTCCTCTAAGGTAATACAAAGTTATAATATTAAATATAAATACATAAAGACCAATCTCACCACAAAAAATATTGGTGAAACACAGCCATTTTACTATTACTTCCAACAATAACCACAAATGTATTTAACAACAACAACAATTATAAACCAATTTAAATGTTCAATGTTATCAAGCACATATCGTTTTTTCTTTCCACCTATCTGATTGTCAATGTTATCATTGATCGACGGTCGGGGAGGATCAGCACCACCTGATGACATATCTATATATACAAAAAAGTGATAGGGGAATTAAAGTATGTGACCATTAACTACTTTTACCCAACTCGCATATTTTCCTTTTACACAAAAAATCAAATACATTAACAAAGTTTCATTCCATTACAATAAAACAATAAATATTTCATTAGTCCGGAAGATAAATATTTAACATGTCTTTAACTACTTGTTGGCATTCCCTCTCTGCTGTTTCAGATCGTACATATATGCTTTCAATGTTAGCTTTTTCGCCAATAGATTCTTCACACGCTAAACCATATTCAACTGTTTCAACATCCATACTATTATCTAATGTCGGAACACAAATTTTAAATATGTCTTTAAATACTTTTTCACAATCCCAATCTGTGATCTCGGTTCTCACAAACATAGGTTTAGTATCCTATTTTTCAGCCACCAATTCTTCTAACTCTAAATAGTCTTCAACTGTCTCATCATTGATTCCATCTCCCAAATTCGGAAGATAAATCTTTAACATTTGTCTAATTACTTTCTGGCATTCCCTCTCTGCAGTCTCTGATCTTACAAACATAGGTTCAACTTTGTCTAAATCAAAAGAGTCTTCAACTATGTTAACATCCGTTGAGTCCTCTAAATCAAAAGAGTCTTCAACTCTCTCTAAGTGTATAGAGTCTTCAACTATCTGAACACTCATACTGTCCTGGAAATCTAACGAGTCTTCAACTCTGTAAACATCCATATAGTTATTTACATCTAAAGAGTCTTGAACTATGTCAACATCCATGGATTCCTCTAAATCTAAAGAGTCTTTCACTCTCTCAGCATCCATATAGTCTGGTCAATGTAATCCAAAATCAACTATGTAATCATTAATACAGTCTTAAACTATGTCTAAATTGAAAAACTATTCAAGTCTGTTACGATAATGGAATATAGTATTTATTTGACTTTAGTTTCATAATCATTCATTATAAATTCAGCTATAATACATGATTCAACTTGGTATATAACATCGAAATTGCGTAAACCAAGACATATATACATACATGATTCAACTTGGTATATAATCACCGTATGAATGGATGATAACATTCAACATTAGCAGTGCAAGCATGTAATCATGAACAGATATAAAACAAACCTATGTATACAAAAAAAAGGTGGTTCATCTTAAATTTCTGTACAACTAATTAGGGACGGTGTTTTACACTGATTGCTGAAGTCAACTAAGGATTCATAACATCAATCCATTTGTAATCCTATTCAGAATCATAAACCTCAAAATCATCTTCTAATTTGCCTTCATTTTCTTCTTCAATATTATTTGTCTGTCCATGCAAAGTATTTGATTGGGAATCATTTATGAAGACATCATCTGGGTCCACTTCTTCAACCCCGCCTCTCTGATCTTGCAAGCCAGAAATGCTTTCAACTTCGATGATTTCATTACCATGTGACATTTCCTCTACTTGATAAGGCACATCAGTTGGTGCATTGTTATATTCTATGTTACCCCTAGGCTTTGTTTTAATTGCAACACACCAATCACGTTTGTCCGGTCTTATTGCTGGATAGGACACATAATACACTTGTCTGACATTCTGTGCACTAATGAATGGATCAAATAGATTATATCTTCTACCCATTCGAATTTCCACTGTTCCATCTTTTCGATCCACTCTTGTTCCCCTACTAGATGGATCAAACCATTCACAATAAAACAACACAACTTGCTTAGCATAACTTGTACTGTTATATTGTAGCTCATATATATGTTTAATGATCCCATAAAAATCATCTGCTCCTCCTTCTGTAACCCCCTTAACATAAACCCCACTATTTATGGGTTTTTTGCCCTCAGTCCACGCTTGAGTATGAAATTTGTATCCATTGACAAAGTATGTGTGTCATTGTTTAACGTAACCCATAGAACCATATGATAAATCCTTTAGGTGTTGGTTTGTGACATTTATACCAGAATTTACCACCTACATATAGTATAAGAATCAAAATTTTTTTTTCACAATACAATACAATAATTAACTGATTAATAACATACATACTTGTTCATGAAACCATCTTGGAAAATCCGCATGTACATTATGAGTATATCCATTTGGTTCGGTAATCTGTTGGGTTTGTACAAATGAACTGTCCATATGCAAATATACATCATTTACGTTAGGCTTCCATTGGACAACAACCATAAGTAAATATTTCTTTGAACAAAAGTCTGTCAACTTACTCAAGGTATGGCCTAACAACCATAAGTAAATATTCCATTGGCACAGTTAATCAGGACATGAACATGGGCTGAGTTTTTTTCTTCATCAGTCAACCAGTGTATGACCTCCTTCCCAGAAGGCTGACCTTGTTGGTCAAACACTGATAACATTCGGGGACGTGGATCACTTTCCATTGTACTTTGATTCCTAATGTTACGTGACGACAACACAAAGTTATGGAAATAATGCAAACAAAATTGGGTTGTCTCACGATGTAAGTAAGAAGCGCAAATCGATCCTTCAACCCTCTCCCCATTTCTCACAGCTCGTTTACAATCACCCATGAATCTACAACATTTGCATAAGATACTAGTCAACAGTGAACATTACGGATTTGAATTATTCAATCATAAACAACAATTAATATGTTACCTTTCAAATGGATACATCCATCTATATTGGACTGGTCCCCCAAGTCTAGCTTCAAATGCCAGATGAACAGACAAATGCTCCATCGAATCGAAAAAACCAGGGGGAAATATTCTCTCCAACTAGCACAATATCAAAGGCATATTTTATTCCATTCTACGCAGATCATCCTCCAACAAAGTTGAAGAACACAAATCTTTGAAGAAATGACTTATTTCACTAATTGGATTCAATACATGTGGTGGCAAAGAGCTAAAAGCAACATGAAGTAAACACTGCATGAATACATGACAGTCATGGCTTTTCATCCCATGCATGGTGCCCTTTGCAACATTGGCACATCTAGCCAAGTTAGAACAATAACCATCTGACATTCTTAGTTCTTTTATCCAATGACATAGTAACTTTGTTTGGTCTGTTGTTAGAGTGTAATTTGCTTTTGGCTTTAACAATTTGCCGTTAGCCCCCAGCTTCATCTCCAAGTCTCTCCGCCTACAGTACAAAGCTAGATCCAACCTAGCTTTCTCATTGTCTTTTGTCTTGCCACTGACATTCATGATAGTGTTGAATATGTTGTCAAAGAAATTTTTTCAATGTGCATAACATCAAGATTGTGTCGGAACAAATTATCTTTCAAATATGGAAGATCCCAAAAGATTCTTCTTTTAGTCCAATGATGTCACTCCCCATATCCAGGTACTGTTGGTGGAGGTACACCTGTGTCAGTGACTTTTGGTACATCCTTAACCCTCCTCCAAACTTGTCTAGGTGTCAACAGACGTGGTGGGTCATCTGTTTCCATTTCCCCTTTCTTGAAGGCATTTTTGTTTCTTCTAAATGCATGATTAAGTGGTAAGAACCTTCAATGACAGTCAAACCAAGAAGTTTTCCCCCCATTTGCGAGTTGGAAGGCCTTTGTGTCCTCCATGCAATACGGACATGCCAATCTTCTGTGTGTCCCCCAACCAAACAGCATGCCATATGCAGGAAAATCATTAATCGTCCACATCAAAGCTGCCTTCATCATGAAATTATTACTTCTTGAAACATCATAAGTCACAACATCATCCCACAATGTTTTCAAATCATCAATCAAAGGTTGTAAATAAACATCAATCCCAACTGTTGGATTACATGGCCCTGGTACCAAACAAGTCAACAACATAAAAGGTTTAGTCATACATAGTTCGGGTGGAAGATTATACGGGGTAACAATGATCGGCCAACACGAATACGGTGTAGTTGATGCTTGAATATATGGGTTAAATCCATCTGTGCATAAACCAAGTCGAACATTGCGAGGATCACTAGCAAAGTCTGCATGTACCCGATCAAAGTGCTTCCAAGCTTCACCATCAGAGGGATGACGTAAAGTCCCCGAACTATTTCTATTGTCATGGTGCCATGTCATCTGGCTAGCAGTTTGCTTGGATGCAAACATTCTCTGTAACCTTGGTATTGTAGGCAAGTAGAACATCGCGCTTACTGGAATTGATTTCTTATTATTTGATCCCAGACTATTAACACGATATCTGGGCTTGTTACAAATTTGCATTCAGTTAATGCCCCATCATCTTTATAATATAACATGCAACCATCGACATAACAATCAATCCTCTTAGCCTCCAATCCCAACTTAGATACTAACCTCTTTGCATCATAAAAGCTTTTAGGCAAACGTTCTTTTATAGGTGTCACATCCAAAAGTATTTTTGAAATAAACTCTAAGCATTGGTCTGGAACATTCCAATTGAACTTGCAGGCTAAAAGTCTTGCGGATATTGATAATTTTGAGTTGGATGCCCCTTCGTACAAGGGGTGATTCACATCCAACAATAAATTGTAAAATCTTTGTGTATCTTCATTCGGAGGCTCTTCCATGTTATTTGAATTTGGAAGCTCAAATGTCTCTGCCTGTCTGAGAGCATCGCACACCATGTCTTGCATAAACACAAAATCTTCAAGTTCACCCACATTTGATGCATCAATGTTACCATGCTCGTCATTGAAACGAGCATGTGACATGTCTTCACCATGATCAGTCCAAACCCAATAATTAGGCCTGAACCCATATTTGTATAAATGAACTTTGACAACTCTATCCTCCAAAATCCTAGTACTATCACATTTAACACAAGGACATCTGATCCCCCTATCATTGTGGTAACATTGCTATTGGCTAGCTTTGTTCACAAACTCATCAACCCCCTTGACAAAAGTCTCTTTCAGACCATTTCTACGACTATAACATCTATCGTACATCCAAAGTCGATTGGAAGGAATATAGTTCATGTTCTGTATATTATCACAAAAAATAGGAACATTCATAAATCACATAAATGATACACTTTGTCTTCCTAATGGTAATCATGTTATACGAAAGCTTACACTATAGTTAAATCATTTACGTTGTTTAAGACAATAATGGTTGTGTGGTTTTCAATATGAATGCCTACTGGTATTCATGATTTATTCATATTAAAAAGTTACATGGAGACTTGAAATTACAAGAAATGAACAAACTAAGATAACTAAATGACATTGAGACAACCGTAAATATATATGTTGTGATAGGTGTTAATTGTCTCATAATAAATCATATTGCAACAGACTAACGTACCTGCGACTGAAATTAATGGAAATAGGTTGATGATCCGACACACCTATGAAATGTTGTTTCCTCTGCTCGAAAACTATGGCATGATTTCAAAGAACCCATGATCAGTCGAATGTATACAGTTCTCTCAAAATGATGTTGTTTTTCGAGTGAAACATGCCATATTCTCACAATGGCTACCCAACTTATAGACTACATCAGAACTTAAAAACATTAAGCAAGGATACAACACATTCAAATCATTTAAGTTGTGTGGTTTATCACAATTGCCAGCCAACAATTGGTACATCTTAATATGCTCAGCCACATAGTGTCTTAGAAAGCTATGTGTCAATTTGCCTGTTGTTAATGTGCAGGACACTAATTTCTGAATATGCTCTCCTGTTTCTTCCTTGTAAAACTGCAAAAAAATAAATCAAATGATGCTTAGTTATAAATGTTACATTACATGATAAAATATATTAGGCATCTAACAAGCCCCAGCTCCCTTTTGAAATGCAGACTCAATTTGAATGACCAACAACATTGACTTGGCTTTTGACATAACATAACACAAGGAAAATAACTTAAACTCATTTGCCACTTTACATTACATGGACACCTCAACAACATCACTATATAAAATCATTTGCCACTATACAGTTTTTCCATGTTTACTTATTCTTAATCACTTTGTCTCTTTCTTTTTTCCATGTTTGCAATTTACTGCAGTCCCCCAACCTAGCTTCCTAAAGTTCCTACCTAGTACCTGTATTACTCTCCAGCAAGTCCAACTGAGCATATCATTTACACCTAAGCAGTTTGCATTTTGTAGGGAGAGTGGAAAAGATAGGCTTAAGAATGTAGGGACGTCAAGACTTTCAATACCCACAACAACAACAGAGGAGGCAACTACAAGGGGAACCATAACCAACAGGTGTTGACATTTTTTATTCCACAACCATTCAACCAAACACCAAGTTAAATCATTTGTTAACTTTGAAGGGCTTCAAACATACCTTTGTAATATCTATATCAGCTGAAGAATCAGAACATGAACCCACTGAAGCATTCATAGATGAACTCCAACTTCATTCACCAGCTTCAATTGCAGAACCTCAATCACCAGCTTCAGATGCACAAGGCCCTTACTTAGGGTTGGAATGAGTTAGGGTTTGAGGAAAAGAGGGAAAGGGCAAACTTGCTGTGACACACTATCAGTAACTGTAGCTCAATTGTGTTTTTCGTTCTTTGAGTTATAAGTAATAAGCAATATTTTATTCATTTAATTCAGAGCTCGAAAATTTAAAAAATCCGCGTTCCACGCTAATCGCGCGACATTCCACGCGACCAGCGTCAATTCGACGCATGTTTGATAAGTATGAAATTGTTGTGGCGCGAATCGCGCGGAAACAGTGTTATCCGCGCCATATGGTCGACGTCATTAAACAGCTAAGCTCATGCTGTTGGCGTGGATCCGACGCGATCAGCGTGAAGTAGCCGCTCTAACACAATGAAATTCCTCAATCCGTGCGAATCGCGTGACCATCACGCTATCCGCGCGACTCATTCGAGCTATTAAATCCTTCATTTGGTTCTCCACGCTGACAGCATGACATATCACGCGGGTCGCGCGGAATGTTCGAGCTAAGGGATGGGCAGTTTTAAATGACGCGGATAGCGTCAATACCAGCGCGACACGCGTTGAATGTTCGAGCCACCCAGAGAATCTGCACTGTTTCATGCGAACCGCGTCACATGTCACGCAATTAGCGTGGATAATTAGAAATGAATGTCTTAACATTGGCAAGCCAAGCGATTAGCGTGAAATCCGCGTGGGTGGCGCGGGTTGTTCGAATCACCCAGTGAATCTGCAATTTTTAACGCGACTCGCGCAACCCATCACGCGACTAGCGTCAATTATTCGAGATGAATGTCCTTGTATTAGCCTTTTACACGATTAGCATGATTTCTGTGCTATTAGCGCGAATGATTTGAAATGACAGCCTCTTCATTAACTGGTCACGCGGATGGCGCCATTGTCCACGCGGATCGCGCAAGTACACTGGAAACGTTTTTAAATTAAAAACAAATTCAAAGGCGGGTTCTGCTCCTCACCTTCCCAAACTGCTGGGACCGTTTCCACAACATTCAATCCTTTCCATAACCGTCCCCAATCAATCCTATTCATTTCCTCCTTTCCCATAACCCAGTCATTCCGACTTCCATTTTTGTCCAAGGTCGAAAAGGTTGAAGTATTTGTGAAATCCAGTTTGAATTTGCTTTTAATGGCCGGAGACAAAGTAAGTGTCAACTACTAAGCTTGTTTTGAGTAATGGGTTAGGAGTAGGACAGAACCAGAGCAAGAGTGGTGAAATAGAGATTTAACGCGATTAGCGCCACCTCTGTTTTGGTTATTGTTGTCGGGTTGCTTGGCATGTTAATTGATTGTAGGTAATGCTGATTCCAATAATCAATTAAAGTGGATTTGTGTTGGTAAATTGCTAATGATATTTGAATGATGAATGCCAATGGGTTCACTAATTTGTTGGGTGCATGATAAATATAATGTAATGTTGGCAGAATTGTACAAATTTGTTTTGAAACAAGTCACAGTAATTGTCATTTATGAAGGTTTTGGATAGTGTACTATAATAGTCTTAATCACAAGTCACAGTAATTTGGTTTGAAACAAGTCACAGTAATTGACCTTTGTAGAACTATTCAAAGCCAAATGCACAGTTTTAAGATTGCCCACTTTCAGTCATGAGCAAATCATTTTCGTGCCCTTATTGTTCACCATTGTGGTAAACTTGAATCTCTTTGTGGTAAACTTCACCCTGATGGGTATGTTCACCTCTGAACATGTGCACTTTGTTCTTGTTATGCTCTTTCTTTTCCTTTGTAATGTTGTCATCATTTACACTTGTGTTAAGAAATGCCATAACTTTAGTTGCAATCATCGTTACAAATTTCAAGTAATTCCATACTAGTGTAAAGCTATGTTGAGTCTGGTTGTCTTTGTTATTTTAGAGCATGTCTAGCCATGTGCTGCTACTTAATATCATAAGAAGGTAGTTCCTCTCTCATGGAAGAGTCAACTCTGAGAATGGGTTAAGTAGTGAACAGAAAAATGTAAATTTTCAAATGAATATTTATAATGTGAGGAAATTTTATTTCCAGAGTCAAGTTTGAAATAATCCTTGTCAAAGATAATAATCTTTTCCTTGTCATAAAGAATTCTCTTTCTATATATATAAAATAACAACTAATATCCTAATTTAAAACATATTATGCCTCTACTGCGTGTTAGAATCTGTCTGATAATGTTGAAGGATCCTTATGCTGATATATATCTTAGTGCATAACTAAGAAATATCAAATCCTGATATCCTAACATAAAACTTATTATGCCTCTACTATGTGTTAGAAACTGTCAGAATGCTGAGGGATTCTTGTTTTGATCTGTATCATAGTGCATAACCAAGAAGTATCAAAGTATTGTTAAATATCAGAAGCATGCTCGGATCTAAGTAATTCTATATTTGATTCAACACCATATTCAAGCATGTTGTAAGATATGATGTTTGCCTTAGTATAGGGATGTGGGAGAAATATTAGTATCTTTTGTTTGGCTGACTAGTTCTTGAAGTGGTTTTTGCAATGCCCTATCCTTTAAGTTGATAGCATTTGCTTGGGAGTTAATATTTAATTACGTAATTGATAATTCTAGCCTAGGCCATAGATTCATAGCATTTGCTTTCTAATAAATTTTATTTCATTAGGTGGTTAACTAAGATAGGATGGGTGGCAAAGGCTTTACTAATTACTATTACGAGGCATTCGTCTTCATCATGTGCTGGAACCATATATTCTTGACCATTGTCACATAGAATCTGATGAATAATCCGATTATTAATCTTGTAATATAAAGTCTACAGCTCTATATCTTCACAGAAGGCAATTCGCATTGAACAATTCTAATTCTTATCACAATGTCTTAAAGTTGGATAAGTGTTGAATGCTTTTATGTTGTAGTAGTACCTAAATTACCACATTCTCATAAGGTTACTGATTTGTTGACCTGTCGAAGATTCCATGAGTAGCATGATTATATCTAGTGGTAATTGCATGAACATAATTAAATAAAAATCATCTTCTGAGTTTTTGAGTAGACTGGTTCATTGAATAACATTGTTATCATGAAAGTGAATTGCAAGAACAAGTTTTGTTACATCCACTGAACACGAGCATATTTCATGCATCCATAAAACCTGGAAGTTCTTGAAGGAAATAATGACATGTGGAAACCAAATGTGCTTGTCATCATTGTTTAGGACTGTCATGAATATATGTAGCCAATTCTTGCACTCAACTGTATGTTCCAAACTAAACCATGTTGCATTTTGCTTTGTTAAGTCTGATTTCTATCCATTGATGCAAAGTACAGTACACTGCGAATTCTTTGGAATGTTGAAGTACACTGGTGATTTTAAATTGATACTTGCATAAATTAGTTTGATTGTATTTGGTTTAGCACATGTAAGGAAATAAATGTGGGAGTAGACCAGTTCAGCACTCCAACATGAATGATGAATGTATAATGGATGGTTTTCTGAGTTTCAGGGTAAACAAATTGCGAAAGGGAAGAAGAAAAGCAGTGCCACAGCTGGCAACAAGCGAGCCCGGATTTCTGAATATGACGAAGCTTGTTTCTGGTCTCTAGAGTGTGAAGAGAAATTTTACACGTGGTACTTGCCAAAGAAAATAATCCCCGAAAAGAAAATCTTATGGGAAACCCTTCCAGAAGGCAACCCTATCATCGAGGTCATTGTAAGGCGTCAGTGGCAGAAGCTAGTGAGCTTCCCTGAGCCTAGTTCGAGTTCAATTCTTAAAGAATTTCTAGCCAACGTTGACCCATCAATGGTCGAAAGGAGGAGGGTCAGCTGGGTCAGAGGAGTCCAGGTACCATTTGATGAGAAGACCATCGAGAGATTTCTCGATACCAACTATGATCCGTTTGACAGGTGTGAGTTTAGCCACCTATTCTTGAGGATGCAACCTGACGTCTTGACCAAGATGTACCGGGATGAGGTACCCCAGCTAGCCACAACCATCAGGCATGCAATAACTGGCTTATATACAGGCTGGAAGACAAAACCCAGTTTAGATTACATTCTAGAGAAGATGCAGAAAAACGATTTAGTAGGAGATACAGCTTTTTGGCACCAATTTGTGAACCACACAGTCATTCCATCCACTAATATGACTGATGTGAACGTGGAACGCGCTGTCCTGCTATATATACTCCGGGGTGAAGGTAATTTGTACATTGCAAACATTTTATCTAACTGCATTCTTCACATGATTTAGGACGCTAGTAGTAAGTCGTGGCTAGCCCACTCATCTTTGATCTCTCACCTGTGTCGACAAGCGGGTGTTGAGATCCTAGATGAAGAGCCGAAAGATGTTCCAATTGCTTCTCCGATGGGCCACAAGACTTACTTAGATGCTATGAAGATCGCCACAAAAGAACAGATCATCAGAGGTTCGAGGCTCACCCCAAAGGAACTTGCTGCATGGAGTCCTCGTGATGCACCCTAGCCGGAAGACCCTCAGCCACAGCAACCTGCACCACCTTCTTCTTCCACTGAGAGGGCACCCAGGCATGAGCTTCTATACGAAGACTCACCGAGCTATTTAGCCCTTCAGGCCTTCATCCATAGCTAGCTAGATTATTAGACATGCATGTTAGAGGATCTCTGCAGGCAGTGCGACGTCACCACCAGTTCCTACCAGCCACCTATAATCCTACCACCAGCTCCTACTCCTTCTGGACACGCAGATACTTCAGAGGCAGCCACAGCCATTCCCGATCCATCTCAGACTGCTGAGGCTGAGGATGAGACCAGAGAGAGGGAGAGGAGTGAGGAGTGAGGAGTGATCAGGAGTATGTTCAGTTTGTTGTTTTGTGTTTCTTGTTAATATTTCCGTACTTTTACATTTTGCAACTAAGATATTTGACTACTTGATGCATAAATATTACTGTTTTATGAGTAGATTGTTGTCATGATGCTCTGTTTCGATTACTGTTTCGTTTGGGGCGCGGAAATCACAAAAAATGCATACGTGATGAAAAATTTCAGTAGCGCTATGACCTTGTCAGTTATAATAATAATAAAAATTTGGTGATATGAATACTGTTGTCTAAAACAGATAAAAGTTTGGCAGATTTCAAAGAGATGGATAAGAAGTTTTGAGTGACCACAAGAGTTAGGGACTGGGGAATTCGATATGCATCTAGCCTTATTGTAGCTACTATCCAAAGATTTTTCCTACCTTTAGCCCAGCCAATTTACAATCCTAAAAAGACCTGTTGATTGGTTATGCGTGCATCTATAATTCTAATGTCAACGAATTTGAGAATATAATGAAGCCTATGGTAGTGTTATGACTATGTTCAGTGAGAGATGATAATAACCTTGACACACTTGAGTGCTGACTGAATCAAACACATTCTGTGAGGAATAGTGAAGTTGACTCTTACAATTGACAGAATTGAAAGTGTCGTTGTTGATGTATACAATGTGAAAATTGATTATTTAAACAGTTTTAAGTAATAAAAAAAATGTTTAACACAATGTATTTAGTAAGCTTAACCTGATTCAACATTAAAAAAAAATTGTTTATACATTAATGGCCTTTATGCAGATCCACTAAATATAATTAACTAAAATAAACTAAACAAAGTTCAAAGTTTGGAAATAAACAAAAGAAAAATTAGATATTACATAATATAAATATTTATTAATTTTTTTAATTTTTCGGTTTACCTTAAACTAGGAACTAACATTATGTGGCTTGACTGATTTTTTTAAAAACAAATCATTTGTAAACAACTTTATTTTAGAGCCAAAATTAATAAAATATTCCACAATTTACAAACAATTCATATTGTCAATAACTTCATTTAAAGTGATTTTATAAATTAATTTTCAATCAATTTATTATAGTCCAACCAAAAAATTAGTTACAATTTGTCCTTTAATTTTAATATTTAAAATGAACTATTAAAAATAACAACACAAGTGAAGTCACATAACAGATGGTATAATCACCGATTTAGTTTTCAATTTGACTTTAAATAAATTTGAATAAAGTTGAATGCAAAAAAATTCAATTTAAATTTAATTATCTACACTCCTACATTGATTTATGGTAGGATTTATTAAAGATATGGTTGTAGATTGTTTAAAAAATTTAATTTATTATTATAATTATATTTAAAAATAATACAAATTTAATACTAGAGTGGTTAAATAGAATTGTTAAATATTTATCCTCTAACTCAAATTCCTTTATGATCAAATTGGCTATATGATCCTTCATTTTAGTTATTACATACTAGTGTTATTGTGAAATTAAAATTGTTAAATAAAATTTTTTACAATAATATTATCAATCTTTTTACTTTTTACAAGTATAATAGTATCTCTTTTATTATTTTATAGAAAATAAAAAAATTATGAAAAATACTTAATAAAGCAATTATCATTTACTGTTTAATGCAAAGTAAATAATTTCAAAATATAAATAAAATTACAATACAATTTAAATTGTATTGTAAGAACAATTTTTCAATGAAAATTAATATATTTTCTACGGAAAATATTTATGACATAATATTTTCCACGGAAATTATTCCGGACGAAATTCAAAAAATTTCTACAAAATATTTTCCGTCGGAAATACTCAAATTATCAACGGAAATATCCGTCGGAAATACTAAAATTACCGACGGAATTTTTTCCGTCGAAAATTACTAACAGAATTACCCGTCGGAAATGCTAAAATTTCTGACGGAATTTTGTTCGTTGGAAATTACAGATGGAAACATCTGTCGGAAATTTGTTTTGGCCTTTCCACAAATAATTCCGTCGGAAAATCCGTCTGAAATCCTATTATTTCCCACGGATTAATTACCGATGAATATTTTCATCGGTAATCTAAATATTTCCGACGAATTTTTTTCGATGAAAAATTTTTCGTCGGAAATTTTTTTTCCGTTGAAAATGCGGTAATTTCCGACGGAATATTTTCTGTTGGAAAAAATTCATCGGAAATATACTTTTTTTTTGTAGTGTGATCATCTAGCTATAGCCTTTTTGGGGTTGGCAGTAAAACACTGCTATACGATTTGATAACTATGATTGATAGTATATATGGGCTTACCTACATGTACTTTGTAGGTTATGATATGACTAACCCAATATAGCATAATTTTGTTCTGTCTCTATCTCTATATGAAAAACTAGCTAGGCTAGTACAATGCAGTACAGGATAAAAGGGACATAATTACCTCAAAAACATTCACCATGTGCTTAATACACTTTCCGTAATATCTACCTTGTTGCCAATGGCAACATGTTTAATGTCTCGTTGTGATTCTATTTTCCTATATTTCTGTACACGCCTTTTTGTTCCAATTCTACATTATTATATTTATTGACTTTCGGGTTCTAATCCTATATTGTATATCTATAAACTATTACCTACTTATTCTGGATAGGCCCTTGCTTTTCTTCTTACTCCTAAACAGACTTAGGAGTTAGGAGTTAGGACTCCACTGCGTGCATTCTTCACTACAACAGCTATTTTAGGGGTTGTCCACTCCACACCACGTTCCAAAATGTTCCTTGATTTTGTCAAACATGTACATACAACAACTAAATTCAACTAATTCAGAAATACCTTACCAAAAAGAAATATTTCAAAAATAATATAAGTAAATTATTCATACCACATGATCTCCACTTCTAAGTGTGAAATCTAAATCATTTTTCAACGAGGCACTATAGAAGACGCATCAAAGATACAACAACTAAATTCAACTAATTCAGAAATACCTTACCAAAAAGAAATATTTCAAAAATAATATAAGTAAATTATTCATACCACATGATCTCCATTTCTAAGTGTGAAATCTAAATCATTTTTCAACAAGGCACTAGAAGACACATCAAAAACTCCAGAGAGGCTAGAAGAAGAATCTTGTTGTATGAAATGATAAATGAATTTATTATCATTGAGAGATTTCTGATGAGGTATTCCTTGTGAAGCATCAAGAACAATAGAAGAAAGGCCACCACTGTTTAATCTATGTGATTGCAACACCCCTTTCTTTAAAAGCTGAAATAGTAAAGGGAGGGAAGTTAAAGAAAATGGAAGACTTTTAAACTGACAAATTGATTAAAAATAAATAACGAGGTAAAACTAAAACACAGATTTTGAAAATTAACCTCAGTCTCTTTAGCTCCTAAGTCAATCAAGCGACACCAATGGCAGAGAAACTTAGAATGCGAAGATGTCATGTGATTACTAAGAGAATCAAAAGCTTCTCCCAACCCACTGCTCTCTGTGCTTCCACCATGTGCCTAAAGCATTTTACAGTAAAGTGCCATAAGAAAATGAATGGACATATTACCTATAAATTAGAATAGATTTGTGCACAAATCATGCAATAACATGATAAATATCATACAAAAATATTGTTTTCGATTTTTTATATATCCTTACTACTGTAGTTCACATTAATTAATCATATTATATAACAGTGCACAGACAAATCTGTGACATCTATGGACATGACACTAGATTACACAAACATTAATTTCAGTAATAATGATTTGGAAGGAAAAGTGCAGCAGAGGCGGTGGATTGGGTGTGTTATTAAATAAAATTTATTTATTTAATGGTTGAAATGGTTAAACAAATAGTTATTTTAAAGTAAGGCCTTTTTATTATAGAAGTAAAAATGCAATTCAAAATGTACATTATTTATTTATATATAGAAATCTGAAGAGGAAAAAACTTAGTCACCTATAGTCCTATGCAAAACACATCTAAGTAAATCATGATTTTGAACCTTAAAATCATCAGCAGATACAACCATAACAGGGTCTATGGCAGAAGCGGTTATAACTGTGTGCAAAGTTTCTTCACTTCCAAAGGTAAAGAAGTACCTTATGATAAATGCTACACACATTAAGATGGCGACTTCCTTTGCAAATGCTAGGACTCTACAATCAGAAAATGAAGGCTCGTATTAGCAATCCAATTAAGTTGTTAAAAATACATTATATAAATTATGGAAAAGCCCATACCTGTAACATTGGAGGCAGTTGTTGCAAAGTTAATGCCTTAAGAAGATCACTTGTTAGCTCATTTCGCCTCATTATAAGCCCAGTTAAGTAAGATCTTTGAACCAAAATAACCTTTGTAAATAAAAAATAAAACAATATTACATTTTCATAACAGAAAGAAACTGATAATTTAAAGCAACAAATCTTACCTGTGTCTGGTCGGATCGGAGATAGTATAGAAGACCAGAATCAACAGCCTTCTGATACCTATTAACATAATCAAGACAAAATAAACAAGAGCTTCAGAAAAAATCTTCTATATACTGTTAGAAATTAATAATTTGCACCTTTCAGACATCAGGAGAGTGTACAAAATTACTTGGGCCCTGTGCTCTACTGATGACTGCAGATATGAAATGCAAGAGTTGTAAGTTAAAAATGCCAAAAATAATTAGTATTAATATAATATTTCTAGTACTGTAAATATGTTCATTGGAGTATCTATTTTATCTCATTCTTTATGATTGAATTTAAATGAGGACCAGAACTTGCCTGGCTGTATGGTGCTTTTCCAGTTTTGAACTATAATGGCATGATCTTTTCCTCCAGATCATCTTTTTGTGATTGAATTTTCACTCTGACTGAAGCATCAATCATCCCTTTCAAACCATATTTAGGAGCCCAAGCCATCTCTTCAATATCAATTACCTACAACATTAATTACAAACAAAATATAAATATATACACACACGCATATAATGTTTATTTTGTGGGAAATGTACAATATTAAGGACAATCTAACAAGCATTTATGAGCACATCTCGGATGACACGTGCAATACACTATCAACATTCACATTCTAAATTAGCAAACACGGCTCAAATAAAATACAACCATAGACGAGATAAAATTATACTAAATATGTTAAATATATGATTGAATGTAAATAGGGAAATTAGGTATATATGTACAGATATGTAGTTATTTCTTTTTCCTTAGTTTCCTTAATTATCTTCTACCTATGATTATAAATAAATCAGTGTGTGTATGATAACAACACAACTGTAAACACTCATATAAAATATGGGAGAAAAGGCACAACAATAACCAAATTGAAAAGGTAGATGCATATTTGTGGAGAAATTAAACATTAGAAGTGTTCCCCAAAACTTGTTTAGCTATTACAATTGTGCATCATCTACGATAACCAAGATGCATATCTATGTCCCCATGATATTATGTAAAAGATCAGTTAGTTAAACACGAGAATAAATTGGAGCTTGCCTCAGATATGCCAACATTCTTTGGCTCATCATCAAATCCAAAATTGACACTGGGATCTTTTCTTTCATGTCAAAACACCAAGCCATCAGTCACAATATTTAGTAAATATAAATTACATGTCTAATCATCAATCTGAAAATACATATTCTAGAGAAGTTACAAAGAGACCATATGGCCTTCAAGTATCAGTTACATTTGGCAACAGAAAAGGAATTGCTTCTATTACAAAGGATAAAATAAAAAATGTTTCAGAAAAAAAGCATAAACCATTTTGATGTACCTTCATATTTTTGAACTGCATATATGATTCAACTCAATATTCTAGGAATAGTATCTCTCAAGGTTTTGCGAACATCATTTTCATTTACTGCAATGTACATATGCAAAAGAAATGGTCCAGAGTCAACACTCAATAAGTTATATTGAAGAAAAAGTTATGTTGATTAACTTCCAAACTTTAGATGAGTTGTGTGTAAATATAAATATAAATATAAATGTCATATAAAGACACAATATCATACCTCCACATGCATACAAACTTTCAATGTTTCTCTGTAATACCACTTCTGCATAATCTTCCATGAAATTTACTGTAGGATTGTCTTTCGTAAGCCCAGCCTGCACCAATAATCCAAACCGTGTGATAGTGTATAGTAGATACAGCTGAGTCATTGCTGACTCAGCATAAGAGTTAGTCAGTTAGTTAAGCTAACTACTTCTGTAGTTAGAATTCTCTATATATACCCAGCTGTGTAATTCCATTGTAACTAACTCATTCATAATACAATAACGGTTTCATAATATTACAGCCGTTAGATTGATCTAAGATGTAATATTTTATCCTACATCCCGCATACCAAATTTTTTCCCCAACCTTCAACAACCTCTCTCTCCACTGTGTGTCGTTGGGAGGATTTCCAGGGACGATGCAATATCCCCAACTTTTCTACTTCTTCTCTGACAACTGCAACACCTAGGCATGACAAAAAAAATGAACCCATGGGTACCTGTCTGACTCTGTCACGATATTGACGGGAAAATCCTCTTTGACTAGGGTCAGGTCAAGATTGGGTTTGGGTATATCACTTCCCGCCCTGCCTCCGCTCCCGTACCCGTGCTGCTGCACATATTTTTATAATTATTAATAATATAGTAATATTTTATATATAATTCTATTATTATATGTAATTATTAATTATATAATTATTTTCATATTTTATTATTTATAATTATCCGCCTATGTGTGGTTGTATGCATGGTCTGTTCCAAGCCAGGATAAAGGAGGAGGGTTGGCATTAGGGGTTGTGAACCGGTCATAAAAAACTAGCTATTTCTTATGTGATGAATCCTTATGATATTTTGTTGGGGTGTTCCCTTCATAGTGATGGGTTATATCGGACCTTGGGTGTATCAAAAAATGAGTTAGGGTCTTTGCCACAAGGCAAGACGCTACATTGATCCCGAGATGTAGTGATAAGTGAGCTAGGGTCCATGCCGAAAGGCAAGGCGCCAGGTCTTCACCCGGATTTGATTACAAGAAGGCAAGGGTCCCAACACGCAGATGGGCGAGCTTGGCGGGCAAACACCGTCCAGGGGTTTATGATGAAATTGAGAAGCTGGACCATAGGAACATTAATGGGTAAACTGAGGGAGTTAGCAGATGTTTTTACCAGAAGGAAAGTGAATATTGTTTGCTGCAAGAAACTAAGTGGGTTGGAGAAAAGGCTAAGGAAGTAGAGGGCACTGGTTTCAAGCTGTGGTATACAGGTACAACCAAGAGTCGCAATGGCATTGAAATTATGGTCGATAGAAGTTTCAGAGATAAAGTCGTTGATGTCAAAAGGAAAGGCGACGGGATTATGATGATTAAGCTTGTAATGGGGATCTAATTTTAAATATCCTTAGTGTGTATGCACCTCAAGTTGGACTATTATCATATGAAAAGAACCAACTTTGGGAAGACTTGGAGGAGGTCCTAAGAGGAATCCCACGAGAAGAGAAGATTTTACTAGGAGGAGATCTAAATGGGCATGTTGGTAAAAACAGTGGAGATTTTGATAAAATTCATGGTGGTTTTGGCTATGGGACGAGAAATGAGGCTAGAGAAGATGTTTTGAACATTGCGCTAGCCTATGATTTGATGCTAGTGAACACTTTTTTCTGGAAAAGGGAGTCTCATCTTATAACGTTTTATAGTGGCCAAAATTGTAGTCAAATTGATTTCTTTATGGCTAGACGGGAAGATAGAAATTCGTGTATTGATTGCAAGGTCTGCCCTGGAGAATGTGTGGCGACACAACATAAGTTGGTAGTTCTAGAGGTTAAGTTCAACAAAGTTCTTAATTTGAGGAAAAAGGCTCAAAACCTCAGGATAAGATGGTGGAAGCTAAAGAAGGAGAAACATATAGAGTTTAACATGTTACGTGAAGAACCGTGGGAGTTTATTGGAAAAGTTAATGAAATATGGAATAAGATGGCTATGTGTGTTCAACATGTGGGAAGGAGGGTGCTAGGTGAAAATAAAGAAAGCAAAGTTCTTATAAAGGAAACATGGTGGTGGAATGGAGAGGTGCAAGAGGCTATTAAATAGAAGAATGAATGCTTTAGATCTTTGCATAAGTGTCCCAATGATGAGAATTTGCAAAAGTTTAGAGTAGCGAGGAAAAATGCAAAGAAAGCAGTGCGGGAAGCTAGAGGTAAAGTTTTTGACGATTTGTATAACAATCTTGGGAGCAAGGATGGGGAGAAAGGTATTTACAAACTTGCAAAAATGAGGGATAAGAAGAGTAAAGACCTCATCCAAGTTAGATGTATCAAGGATGAAAATAAAAAACTTTTGGTAAGGTATTAAGATGTAAGCAAAAGATGGCTAAACTACTATAACAAACTTTTTAATGGGAATGGCAACAAGAGTGAGGTGGATTTGGAGAACATTTTTGATGATTTGGATAGAAGATTAGTGCGCAGAATTAATACACATGAAGTTAAGGAGGCTTTAAAGAGGATGAAGAATAATAAAGCTTTGGGAACTAATGACGTTCCTATTGAAGTGTGGAGAGGCCTGAGAGATGTGGCAATAAAATGGTTTACCAATCTTTTTAATAGGATTCTTCAAACAAATAAGATGTCGGATGCTTGGAGGAAAAATATGCTTGTGCCTAGTTACAAAAACAAGGGAGATATCCAAAATTGTTCAAACTATAGAAGCATCAAACTCATGAGTCATACTATGAAGTTGTGGGAAAGAGTTATCGAACATTGCCTAAGGAGGGAGACCAAGGTTTTCGTGAATCAATTTGGATTTATGTCAAGAAGATGTACCATGGAAGCTATCTTCTTGATGAGACAATTAATGGAAAGGTATAGGGAAAAGAAAAAAAGACTTACATATAGTGTTCATAGATCTTGAGAACGCATATGATAGAGTCCTAAGAAAAGGCTTATGGTGAACTCTTGAGAAGAAAAATGTAGCATTAAAGCATGTTAATGCAATCAAGGATATGTATGATGGACTACCACATGTGTGAAAGCTTGTAATGGAACATCAAGGTATTTGCCTATCATGGTAGGTATTCACCAAGGTTCAGCTCTAAGTCCTTATCTCTTTGTCTTAGTGATGGATGAACTAACGAAAGATATTCAAGAGGAAGTGCCGTGGTGTATGCTTTTTGCAGATGATATTGTGCTTATTAATGAGACCAAAAATGATGTTAATAGGAAATTAGAATTGTGAAGAAACACTTTGGAGTCTAAAGGATTCACGATAAACAAGAGCAAGACGGAGTATATGAAGTGTGAGTTTTCTAAAGTAAGAGACGGTGATCAAGACGCAGTGCATTTACTTGGTCAAGAGGTACCCAAGAAAGATGTTTTTAGATACTTGGGATCAATGTTGCAAAAACATGGTGAGATTGATAAAGATGTAAATCATAGAATTAGAGTAGGGTGGATGAAATGGCAGAGTGTATCGGGATTTTGTGTGATCACAAAATTCCCCTTAAGCTGAAAGGAAAATTCTATAGAACAGCTGTAAGATCGGCAATGCTATATGGAGTGGAATGTTGGCAAACACATAAGCAACATGAGCATAAAATAGGGGTAGCAGAAATGAGGATGTTAAGGTGGATGTGTGGATATACGAAGATGGATAAGATAAGAAATGAGGATATTCGAATAAAGGTATCAGTGGTATCAATATGTGAAAAGATGAGGAAGCATCGATTGAGGTGGTTTTGGCACGTTATGAGACAGCCACTGGATGCTTCAGTAAGAACAAAGTTTGTTACCAAGAGCTCGACACAAAGAGAGGGAGAGGTCGACTGAAACTTACCTGGGGAAAGGTAGTTAAACAAGACCTAATGAAGTGGGATATAGATTGGTGGATGATATGTCTTAGGATGGAGTGGAGAAAATCTATAAGCTTGGTGGAGTGTTAAACCCATTAGTAGTTCTATTAGAGAATTAACCACTATAAAAACTGCAGGACTACATATAGTGAGCACCCTTCCTATTATAACTCCAATATACTAACAGAACCAAAAACTTATTTTTGAGACCCTACACATTCCAAACACGAAACCAGTATCACAATATTTCTCATTTCCCACCTTCCAATTTGGTATACCATACAAATTCCCTAAAATCTCCAATACCCATGTTAGGGCAATTACCACGAAGACATACATCACTTATCCAAATTATATAAACATAGACGCAAATCATTGGTTGATCCATTAAAAAATTGAGTAATTCAAGCTGACAATATTTACATGCATCTAAGACCATCCTTTGAATACAACTATATCAAGCATCTCATCACATGAAAGGATACCATTCATAAATAACATATCATTTTGACCTTTCCATATAGACCATAAAGCAACTGCCCACACTAGTTGCCATGCATGCACTACTACAACAATAACATTCCACGATTGTCCATCAAAGTCGGTTCCACAAAAACTGTTGTCGAAGATAATACAGTGGCAATATTGTAATTAAAATGAAATGGATGACATCGATTTTAACAAAACCGTCGTAGTTGACTATGTTCAATAACATTTTTTGTAATGAACCGTCGTGGTCTTTTGGAGATCATTGTGTAAAATTGTCGTGGTGGCTTTGAGCCTCTCACTACTCAGCCTTATTAGGTTTCTCTTTTAACATTTCGTGCCCTTCACAAATCTCTGAACAGCTGTCATTGCCGTCGAACCAGTGAGGTAGCACCGCTGTCACAACTTTCTCCTTCTCTCTCTCTAGGTTCTCTTTGTCCTTCATCACCTTGTGCTCTCACTTTCTCCATCAATTCTTTTAAAGGGAGGTGGTGTATTTACATTGTCCAAGATATATAAATTGGTAAGAAAATGCTATAATATGTGTGTTTTATTTATTCTCTATCTTCCCCCCTATTCATGACTATATGCTAACTTGTAGTTAGCAAGGAAATTATCTGAGAAGTCTCTGGTGTTACTGCATCACAAGTAAGTAAAGTGGTGTTGTATTTATTACATTCTTTTTTTATGAACTTTAAAACCTAGGACAACATAAATGATGATTTTTTCCTTTAAAACTCAACCTTTCAAGGTTGATGTAGAAGTGTTGTTTGAGCTATCTAAACTAGAGAATACGGAGTGGCTAGATGAAAGGGAAGTTGATCCTCACTTGCTGTGTAGTGAAGAGTATGCATCAAGAAGTGGCATAATAGGGTCATTTGGTTTGTTAGCTTTAGCATCTGAGGACCAAACAGAAAACACTGTAATTTTCTTTAGAATATACAGAGCTCCCAATAGATATTTATGCCTCATGTGCAGTGACCAAAACATGTTATTTCTGTTATCCTCCCTATTTAATTTGTAAACTATGGTGCTTATATTTTATTTACAATAGTTATTTATGATTGAGACTTGAATATATGAGAGTTGTGTACACTTTACAGGTCTTCCTTGAGGCAGGGCCTTGATAAAACCCCATATGGAATAATCTTTGACATTGACATTGTCTTTCATGGATTTCATCTCATCCTTCATGGCATCGATCGAATTATGAACATTATAACTTTCTAAGACTTGCTGGAAGTTGATTAGGTCATATTCCTTTAAGCCTAAAATATTATCATGCTTTTGGAGAAAAACAATATAATAATCTGAAATTGCATTTCTCCTATTTCTAGTGGATCTTCTTAATGACACTTCTTGAGGTTGTTGATTTTGCTCCGTGAGTACTATTGGGGAAATTTCATTGTTGTCTTGTTCTGGAATAATGTCAGGAATAAGAGTCTAATCATTAATTGTTTGTATTGGAGTTGCATCTTGAATGATGATAATGTGAGGAAAAGAAACAAAATTCTCTTCCTCAAAGACAACATTTCTTACTTTATTTTCCCCTTCAAAGTCAACATCCTTATGGAATCTCACATTTCCCATCTCAAAGAAGGATCTCGTAGTGGGATAGTAAAACTTGAAGCCTCGAGAGCATTCAACATATCCAACAAAATAACAACTAATAGTTCCTGAGTCCAACCTTCTTTCATTAGGATTGTAAGGCCTTGCTTCAACTGGACAACCCCAAATATGTAAATGTCTTATGCTAGGTTTCTTTTCTGTCCATAGCTCATAGGGGGTTTTGGTCACTGCCTTAGTTGGAACCCTATTAAGGAATAAATTGCAATCTTTAATGCTTCTCCCAAAGTGACTTAGGTAAAGAAGAATGACTAATGATGCTTCTCAACATATCCTTAAGAGTCATATTCCTTCTCTCTGCAACACCATTCGTGCTAGGTTTTCCTGGCATTGTATATTGTGGGACAATTCCACATTCATTTAGGAAGTTAGAAAAGGGTCCTGGACGTTGTTCTCTTGATCCATCAGATCTACCATAATACTCACCACCATGGTCAAATCTAATAGCCTTAATTTTCTTGCCTAGTTGAAGCTCAACTTCGACTTTATATTGTTTGAACATATCTAGAGATTGTGACTTCTCATGAATCAAGTATAGGCAACCATATCTTGAATAGTCGTCTATGGACGTAATAAAATATTGTTGACCATTCCAAGAGGCAATAGGGAATGACCCACAAATATTCGTATGAATTAGTTCTAAGACGTCAGTGTCTCAAATAACACTTAGTTTCTTTGTGTTTGTCTTTTCCCCTTAATACATTCAATACAAACTTGAAAATCATTCATATCAAGGGATCCAAGAATTCCATCATCCACAAGCCTTTTAATTCTCAATTTAGAGATATGACCTAGGTGCTTGTGGTGCAAAGAATAACAAAATTCTCATTTAATTTTCGCTTTGTACCTTATGCACTAGAGTGCAAAGTTTAGTTATAAAAAATAATAGTATCAAGAATATAAAGATTATCAATTAAAGAACTAGTACCAATAACATTTTCATTTAGAGAAAGACTAACTTTATTATTTCCAAAGGAACAAAAATAACCATATTTGTTCAAACTAGAAATAGAAATCAAATTCCGTCTAAATGACAGTGCAACATAAGTCTCAATCAAATCTAAATAAACACCAGTCTTAAATAATAATATGAATTTCCCAATATCTTCTACTAAAACTTTCTTGCCATCGCCCACAAAGATGTATCTTTCAGCATCATTTGGCAGTCGACTCCACAGACATCCTTGCATAGACATACTTATGTAAGTAGTAGCATCAGAATCTACCTACCAAGTATCTCTAGGTACAGAAGTTAAATTAACTTCAGAACAAACAAAAGCGAGAGTCTTACACTTCTTTTCATGCCATGCAACATACTTGGAACGTTGTTTCTTCATGTGTCCACTCTTCTTGGAAAATAGAAGGTAAATTTTTTATCCCGCTTCTTTTGCTTCTTCAGCATGGGTGATTCATCTACAACGTTCTTAGCTTTCTTCTTTTTCTTATTATGTGAGGTTGATGCCAAGTGAGTACTATCAGTATTTTCTCACTAAAGTCTTTCTTCTTCTTGCACATAGTGAGCAATGAGCTCATTAAGAGTCCATTTATCCTTTTGTGTATTGTAACTCACTACAAATTGACTGTATTGTGCAGAAAGAAAAATGATAACCAAGTCCACAAACAAATCATCAGATAACTCTAACTTTAGTGCCTTGAGTTTTCCAGCAAGATTAGACATCTCAATAATGTTCCCTTATATTCCTCTTTCCTTTATATTTCATGGTTACGAATTTTGCTAATGTGTTACTCATTTCCGTCTTTTCATTTTTAGCAAAATATTACTCAATCTCTTTGAAGAACTCCCTAGCTTCAATGCTCTTAGTAATAAAGCCTTGAAACACCTTCGGAATGGAGCGTTTCATGATCATCAGACTCATGCGGTTAGAGCGCTCCCACTTCTCTATGTAATCCAAATTTGGATTTTTCGGAGTGGAAGTGAGTTTCTCCGTCCTTAGCACAAGGTCTAGATCCATGCAACCAGGAACAATTTCCACATTTTCTTTCCATAATTTAAAGTTCATCCCGTTTAACATAGGAATCATGTTCACTTGAGCAACATAATTAATAGTATTAGCAGAAACTGTATAGAGAAAAAGAGGATAACATATTTAACATCCATGTCATACCAAATGCATAATTAAAATAAAATGCATATATATGACATTAGCAAACAATCCAAACCAACATGGGCTCATTTACAAGACACTTAGCACAACATTAACATTTGATCTTTTGACCAAAAATATCAATTTGTTAGTGGTACTCTCAACACATTAATCAAACATGGACAATGAATCCTATCAAGCTATAGTATTCCTTTGTTCCGATTACTGCTTACATGAAAATCTTTATATTTATCACATATTTATCACCACACATACACACACACACACACACACACACACACACACACATATATATATATATATTATTTGACCAAATAATAATCTTCATTTAGACTGAAGATTACTCGCATAAATAACAAATGTACTCATCTTTATACTTGACAATAAAGTATCATCCACAACATAGATTACTTTGGCAACAATATTGTTTCAACCAATTTATTATGAAATATAAGATAATTAAAACAATAATAATTAAATAAAACAAACATAAACCAAAGTTTATTTAATTTAATTACATGTTTAAGTTCCTTAATTTTACTGCTCTTAATTTTCTGAATAAGATTATAATCAAATTAATTACCCAAACTTTATCATAATGGATTAAATGTCATTCCTAATAACAAATTATTATTTAATTGTTGACAATAATATCTTTAAATTTAAATAAACAAAATTCAGCAAATTATTTTCTAAGAAAACTCAAGTTCAAATATAGTTTAATCATCAACAAATATATATCGTTTTAAACTATATAAAAAATACAAATTGTAAAAAAAAACAAAACAGTATCACATATATAATATTCAGTTACGTATAATATCACTAGAAAATATTATGTACAATATTACGTACAATATCACTAGAAAAAAGGATGGTTATGTACAAAATTTCATTAATATCCCTATACAAACAATGTAACACTGATGGTGGCGTCTTTAGCTTCCACATACATGTAAAGAACTTACTACATACAAGCTCTTATAACTATTGGGTTATTTTGTACCTTGAAGCCACCAAATACATAGGGCAAGCCCTGACACTGCAGTAAATTTGTGTCTTGGTGACTTGTTGGTCATAGATTTGAATCTTAAAACAGTCTTATATAGAATTATTGTATAAGCATTCAAACTTTGTACTAAAAATACATATATCCACAAAGTTGTATTGTATGTATGACATGATGAAACCATACTATTTTGTTTTTCTTCCAAATGAATAAGATATTGAGATATTTTTACTTGACATTAATTAATTTCTAAGTTTCTCTTTATATATTTGTCCTTTACTAGTTAGTGTTGTCCACTGACAACATAATTTTTTAGAAGTCTTCTATAATGTGACAATACAAACTTTTTTTAAATAAAAAATCTTATAAATCAAAATTAAAACTAAATTAAATGAAAAGTATTATAAATAAAGTGAAATATATAAAGTTATTGTACTACAAAGAAGAATTGGACAAATTTTATCAATATTCAAACTTTATTTTATCATATAAAAATAGTTTATTTTTCCTTGATTTCTTTTTAGAGTCCTTAAATTTAATATAAGGCTTACAAAAATAACTTAAAAATTTGTTTACGAATGTTAAAATTGGTGAGATTCTTATTGTTCATATTGAGGATAAAGTCTTGTTGTTTAAGGGTGTTCACGAGTCTTGATCTACCTATGAATCAATTATATTGTGTTGAATTTTTTAAAATTTAGATCAAATTCGACTCAACTCAATTAAGGTTCGACCATAAATAGATTGGGTAATGAATTCTCTCTTTTTGAACCTAACTCAACCCATATCATATAATTAAATTTATTATTATATATAAATTAATCATCAAATGCAAAATACATTGATATTTAGCTCCTATAATTTATTAAATTATTAAATTATATCACTCATAATTTTTCTTTTTTAAATTGTTATTTTTATTTCTATTTTAATTTTGTTTATATTTTCTTATGCTAATATAATATTTTATTTTTATCTTAATAAAATAAAAATATTATATTAACATTAAAATCATTAATTCTATTAATTAATATTGTTATAATTTGATTTTCTAGTGTATTTAATTATTATATATTTACCAAATTTTAAACAAAATTAATTCATGTTTTAAATATTTTTATTTTTTACAAATAAAAAATAATTCTTAATAATTTAGATCCAATTAATTCAATCCAATCAAAGTGTTTATGATTGAGTTGAATTGAATCAAATTTGTAAAAATAATAACCCAATCTAATTTATAAAAGATAACCACTTTAATCAAATCCTCCCAGGCTAGGTATGGTAAAGTGGGTCAGCCCACCCAAAAACGGGCCGGACTGGCCCACCCCACTTTAAAGTGGGTTAGTGGGCCAGCGGGCCAGCCCACTTAAAAAATAAAAAAATAAAAAAAAATTAAAAAGGTAAAATAATTATTAAAAAAATTCAAATGTAATTATTTATACTAAAAATTAATAATGTACTAACTTAATCTTATAACAATGATTTTTAATATATAATACATGCCTAATAGAAGTAAAAGCAAACACGAAATACATGTCTAACAATGGTTTTCAATTAGCTCCTAAGTCTTAACAAATTCTTAGAAATTTGCTTCACAATGATGTAGACAATCAAAACATAATTATACATGTAGTATAATTCATTATTAGGTTCCAAATAAAAATGTATTAGGATTAAGGATTCAAAATCATTAACTTCTTTTTAGTCAATCTCTCTCTAAGTCACTCATTTAATTACCTATTAAATATTTTATTATTTTTTATTGATGAACTGTTGGCCCGGTGGGCTGGCCCACCCCTGACCCACATTTGGCTCACATTTTTGTGGGCCGAATTGGCCCGTCCAGTTTAATAAATGTGGACTCAAAGTCTCAACTCAACCCATATTTTTTTGTGAGTTAAATAGATCAACCCGCCGGACCAGACCCATTTTATCATCCCTATCCCATGCAATACTCCTATTGTTCATACAAGTGCACTTTTACATCTTGGTCTATGGAGGCTGAAATCCATGTATCACACGTGGCAAGAGCAGGTGGAAGGAAGGTCATCAATAAATTTCCTGAGACAAACCCAATAAAAAATATTACATGCGGTAACAGCTGCTGGAACATAAGAAGACAACCTTAACTTGCCATCATATGTCTCCATGTGGACTGTAGCGCACCAAATTACTCTTCTACCCTTTCCAACCACACCAATATGAAAAAGAAAAATATTTCATAAACATCCACGGTATTATAAGATAAGACTTCTATAAAGAGAAAAAAAATGAAAAATACAAGTAATAAAACTTAGATGCAATAAAAAAAGAAAATAAAAGAAATTAACGAGTATTTAAAATAAGTGAATGCATATTGTTCTGTATGATTTCTAGAACACAAATGTACAGCACTGAAGCGCTGTATGATTGCTGTTTGATCACTCTAACTTTGTAACTCCAAGAATATCAATGGTGGCTGATACCTTGAAGGAAATGATCACTAAGATACACGGAATTGGGGGTGGGGTGTGTGTTCAGTGTAATTGAAAGAGAGAGCTAGAGTGAATGTGTACC
>PYAF01005183.1:8739-28704 GCA_007407185.1 Glycine tomentella
GTGGCATGGCAGAGCCATCTGCCCTGTATTACACATATGGCGCGCGTCGCGCCACCCTTCAAGTGGGTCGCGCCATATGCCAGAACAGCCATAAAACTTGCATTTTTAAGCACCTTTCACCGGCTTTCTAACCTGAATCCCCGCGCTATCGCGCGGGGTTAAGCGCCGAAAAAGAAAAAGGATAAGGGTCCTTACAAGTATAAATCTTGTGTGTATTTGTAATTTTCTGTTCATATTCATATTGTTGTTGAAGTATTATTTTTGTTAACATCACAAGATTGTGTGAAGCTCAAGAGTGGGTTGATTAAGATAAAAGTTGATTTTAAAAGTTTGATATTTTAATTGGTTAAGATACGATCCTTCTTTCAAAGTCTTCCGCTATGTACAAAATTGTTTTAAATTTTAAAAACTCTTAAGGAAAAACCAATTCACCCCCCCTCTTGGTTATTTGCATAAGTGTTCATTCTATTTTTCACAGCACACAACAATATATACTGGTTCACCTCACAAACTTGGAGGCTTATACAGTGTCTTCCAACCAACACTAGGTTAGAGTTTTCACTAAATCAAAATATTCTTTTACAAGCAAAACAAATGATAATCTCTATCAACCCTAGATAAAGATACTGAATTCTAAAACACTATTAGAATACAAATCACAAAGACTCTAAGAATCCTACTCAGATCTTTACCTCTTGAGAACCCTACTCAAGAAAGCTTGAAAGAACTCAAATGATTTACACAACAGATTTCTAAAATAGAAATTCTAAAAGAAAGAGTTCAAGAAGTACACAACCTGAGATCCTTAACAGATGATGAATGAATGTATGTTGTTACCAATCAATCAGGTTGAATGAATGTCAATGCATAGACTAATCTTTCTTGAAATCTCTTTTTCTTCACAAACACATCATTTCCAAATACATAACTCTTGATCTTCTCAAGATGTGTCTCTCTAAGTAAAATCAGTTTCTTGAACTATTGAATGCACTTAAAGCTTTTGGTAAGACTCTCTCAAAAGTATATTTTCGTTTTCACAAAATGTCCTGAATGATATAAGTGCAAACTCATAAAGCCTTAAAATAGAAAACTGATTTAACGAACTATAATCGATTAATCTGTTAAGGTAATTGATTATTTTAACATATGTAATCAATTAATTCAAACAGATAATCGATTAAAATGTTCTTGAGCTTTTCTGGAAAAATTTTATGAACAATTTAATCGATTAATACGTGATGTAATCGATTAACACATATAATTGATTTTCAAAACAAGCTGTTGTAATCGGTTACTTATATTGCTAATCGATTAATCCATATAAGCTCAGATAGAAACAAGCCTTTGTAATCAATTACGCTTTCTTGTAATCGATTGAAGTAGAGACTCATAATATGTAAAATACACTAAGTAATCGATTACAATTTGCCTGTAATCGATTAAAGCAGATAGACATATTTTGAAAATAACTCTTGGTAATTGATTACAGAAGAGTGGTAATTGATTAAAGTGTTTATCATGGCTTTTTCAAAAATAGATACACATATGTAATCGATAAATAATACAGTTAATCGATTAACACAGTGCAAAAACAATTTTTTCCAAAAACATAAGCCATGTGATTTTCTTTGCAAATGCAAGCATTTAAACCTCTATACTACATATGAATGCATGTAAAAGAAATATGCAATGCAAGGATCACTAGGCAATGTACTTGAACCACTTAGACAAATTACAAATGTCATCAAAATAATTGGGCATGTAAAAAGCTAAAACCTGAAGTCAAATACTTCAGCCTTGCTTTGATAAACTTGTGGCTCCTTCTTCCAACTCCCCCTGTATCTAACAATCTCCCCCTTTTTGGCTTTTAACATGCCAAATTTAATTCAAATTCAATTGATCATCTGTTTAGTATGGAAGTTCCTTGAGAGTGAAATATATCTTTTAACTTCCTTGAGGATTGAAAGATAGGAGTGAGGATTATGCTTAATCAATCTGAAACAAATTAGCCTTTCGCAAGAGCAAATGTTAAGTATATTAAGTTTCAACTATCTCATCAGAGACATCAATGTGAAAGTAATCAATAAAGCTGAAGATTAATACAACATATGGAAAACTATAGTTGATCAACCTTTTTGCCTTTAGCATAGTCTCTGGAAACAATATGAATACCCACAATAACCAAGAGGGGGGTGAATTGGTTTTATCTTAGTATATAAAAATTTGGTGATAAAATCAGAGTTAAAGGATCTTCATCACTTTTAAACCAAGAATACTTTTAATCAATCAAATCACTAAGCCCAAGAAACCAATAGCTCAAAACAGAACTTGTTGAGTAATGATAATGATGCCAAGAACAAAATGAAAAAGATAACTGATTAAGATGAAGGAATAGAAAAACAACTCAAGAATTTATACTGTTCACTTCTCAAAAGAAGCTACATCCAGTTTCTTATAATCAACACTAGATTAGAGTTCCACTATTATAAATTCATGTTCTTACAAGCTTTACAACAAACTTTCTTTATCAACACTAGATAAAGAATAGAAATCTAAAACCCTATTAGACTTCTAGTGAGCAAGAACCAAAGAACACTACTCTGTTCTTCCCTAGAGAAAACTACTCTAGCCCAAACTTCAAAGAACCCTTTTACAATAGCATCAAATAACAAACAATACAAAAACAAATTTATAACCAAAGATAATAGAGAGAAACAACCTGATGATCCGATGAATATGAATGCATATGAGTTACCAATCAGAGTTGAATGCAGAAAAAGAATTTTAGAACATGCTCTCCATCATTCCTTTGAAATCTCTTGCCCAAGAAATCATTCAATACCCATGAAGATTAAAGAGTGGGACAAAAGCTTAGTTAACCCAGAAAATCATTTTCAAACTCTTAGAAGGCTTGTGTATATTCAGAAAATTCGAAGTGTTCAAGTTAAGTTTTCAGCCAAGCCTCCTTTCTATTTATAACAGCTTTTTGTAACAACCTGTAATCGATTACACGTGTCAAATAATCGATTAAAATGACTTATGTAATCGATTAAATTGCCACTTTATCGATTAAAGTGTTCAAGGCTTCATTCTAGGTTTCACAATGAACAAAATAATTGATTAACCCGAGCTATAATCGATTAAAATAGGAAAGTTTTATTTCAGAAACAGCTTGTGTAATCGATTACATTTTATGGTAATCGATTAAAGCAGTGAAGCAAGCTTTTTCAAATAGCTTAAGTAATCAATTACGAATAATGGTAATCGATTAACACAACAATGCACAAAATCCATTTTACACTATGTAATCGATTATAAGAGTTATGTAATCAATTAATATGTTCATCAAATCTTTTCCAGTTTCAAACACGAACCAAATAATCAATTAATCCATTGTGTAATCGATTAAAACAGTGAAATTACATTTTTGCAAAACATTACTCAATTAAATCCTTTTTCAAATAGTGAGTAGCTTTGATATTTTAATGAAAAACATTTAAGCATGTTAACGATTATGTGCATGCAATTGAAGGATCAAAATATTGGCTTCTCCTACACTTCATTTGAATTACAATATTCAAGGCATGTGGAAAGTTCAAAACATTCTTCTAAGTCATAGGCTTCATTCTTCTTGTTGCTCCACCTATATCCAACAGTCTCAACAAACACAAGTGGCCAGTTAATTTGGGTAGCAGATTTGATGCCATACACAAGCTGTAGGTCATCATCTGTGGCTTGTGCATGATTGGTAGATCTAGGAGTGAGGATGTAGGTAATGAGATAGTGAAGAAGTCTCCCTTCACTAGTCATATTTCCAGTGTCAAGCCTTAGCTTCAGCCTAGCTTAAGGGTCTTGAAGCATCCCTCTATAGGTGTCAATCCTATTATAACCACCTATTTCTTCCTCAAATTTCCTAGCTCCATTAGGAGAGATGCCAACAACAGCTTGCCAAACCTCTTCATTAATCACCATGGTAAAACCCTTTACTTGAGAGAAAATTACTCCTTCCATGGTAGCCTTCATACAGGTGTAGAACGCCTTCACTAACTTAGGGTAAAAGGTACCCTACAGTTCTACAAACTTCTTCAATCCATGAATTTCAAGAAGGTCAGGAAATTGAAAACCTTCCTTGACAAACCAGTCAATGTTCAAATATTTAGGAGGCCTGATTAATTTGGTGGCATTGAACTGGGTATAAGTCATTTTATCCTTTTCTTCAAGGAACCAAGAATGCAATCTGTTCCCTAAGGATTTGGATGACTCATCAACCTTTCTTTTTCCAGTTTTGACTCTCTTAGAAGTAGACATTATGCTGGAAAGGTATTTCGAAATCTAGGCTAGAAGAAGAAAAGAAGAAAACTCAAGAAGCTTGAGCTTGAAGAGAGAAAGAATTCAGGTGTGAATTTCTCTCTTGAGAAAAACTGAATTTACAGACAAAATTTTGTGCCCAAATATGAATTTTAAGCTTGGTAACTGTTACTACACGTTCCTAGGCAATAACTCTGCAATTATAGATTCAAATTTTGAATTTTGAATGAAATCTAACAGTTTACATTTCAAAAAAAAATTGCAGAGATTCAATAACTTCCATACTTAATCGATTACGGAAGAAACGTAATCGATTATTTCGTTCTTCATTAAGGCAGATAACAGACCAGTACGATTATTCTGTGACAATCGATTAAGGCAGATAGCATTTGAATTAGAGGAGAGTTTTCACTATAGTGTAATCGATTAAAACAAAGGGTAATCGATTAAAACAGAGAAGTGTTTTCTTTGAGATGTAATCGATGATTTTGTAAGGTAATCGATTACAACAGAGCGAGACAAGAATCGAAATTCAATTTTTATGAAGTGTAATCGATTATTCTGATAGTGTAATCGATTACATATCACAAAAAATGTCTCTAAATCAAGGTTAAGCATCAAATAATCGATTCTTCTGAGTGGTAATCGATTAAACCAGAGCATTATGCAGAAAAAACAGAGTATATGCATTCTATTTTGAATTTCAAGCACATGTGATGATATAGCTAGATGACATGTAATATCATACAAATTATCACACAACAAGCAAGCTATGATATATTAGATTCATCAAGAATTCCTAACATGTTTCTAAGTGAATAGAATCTATCTCTTGCTAAGGGTTTAGTGAATATATCATCTAGTTGATTATTAGTTTCAACAAACTCAACTTTGATATTACCCTTTAGAATGTGATCTCTGAGAAAGTGATGTCTGATCTCAATGTGTTTAATCCTTGAGTGCATTACTGGATTTTTAGATATGTTGATTGCACTTGGTTTGTCACACAACAAGGAAATTTCCTGTAGCTCAACACCAAAATCTTGTAGTTGTTGCTTTAACCAGAGACTTTGTACACAACAACTTCCACTAGAAATATATTCAGCTTCAGCAGCAGATAAGGCTACACAGGATTGTTTCTTGCAATGCCAAGAAATCAAAGAACTTCCCAGCAAGTGGAATGTACCACTAGTGCTCTTCCTATCCAGTTTGCACCCTGCAAAATCTGAATCAGAATATCCAATAATACTAATATAAGTACCTTTTGGATACCATAATCCAACTTTTGGTGTGGACTTAAGATATTTGAGAATCCTTTTTACTGCAATAAGATGAGATTCCTTGGGATTTCCTTGATATCTTGCACATAAGCAAACACTTAACCTTATATCAGGCCTACTTGCAGTTAAGTATAACAAGGATCCTATCATTCCTCTGTACTTTGACTCATCAACACTTTTTTGTCATCTAAGTCAAGATATGTTGATATAGCCATAGAAGTTGCAGCATCTTTACTCTTTTCCATCTCAAATTTCTTAATCATTTCAAAACAATACTTTGATTAGTTGAGAAATGTTCCATTCTTCAATTGCTTCACTTGAAGTCCAAGAAAGAATGTCAATTCTCCCATCATAGACATCTCAAACTCACTCTGCATAGAGATAGAAAATTCCTTGAACATAGACTGATTAGATGAACCAAATATTATATCATCTACATAAATTTGAACTATCAAAATATCATTGCCTCTTTTCTTGATGAACAAAGTTTTGTCCACTTGTCCCCTTATGAAAGATTGGTCAATAAGAAATTTGCTCAACCTTTCATACCAAGACCTTGGAGCTTGTTTCAAACCATACAATGCTTTTCTTAGTTTGAAAACATAATTTGGATGTTTAAAATCAATGAAACCAGGAGGTTGATCAACATATATCTCTTCCTCAATATATCCATTTAAAAATGCATTTTTAACATCCATTTGAAATAATTTAAAACCCATTAGACATGCATAAGCAAGCAGCAACCTAATGGCCTCCAATCTAGCAACTGGAGCATATGTTTTATCATAATCAATGGCTTCCTCTTGGTTGTAACCTTTAGCAACCAATCTGGCCTTGTTCCTTGTGATGATATCACTTTCATCAAGTTTGTTTCTAAAAACCCACTTGATGCCAATAGGTTTATGAGAAGAAGGTCTAGGAACTAATTCTCATACTTCATTTCTCTTAAATTGACTTAATTCATCATGCATGGCCATCATCCAATGTTCATCAAGTAAAGCTTGGTCAATGCTTTTTGGTTCAATTTGTGAAACAAATGTCATTGTACAACAAAGAATTCTTAAAGAGGATCTAGTAGAAACTCCCTTTGATACTTCCCCTATGATATTGTCAAGAGAAAGATATTTACTAGTTCTCCAATCCTTGAGCTCTTGAATGGGTGTTGAATGTTCTACGTTGTCATTTGAATCAAGCTTTAGATATTCATTAATCTGCACAACTTCTTCCAATTGTTTTGCATCATTATCACATTCTTTTTCCTCTTTGGAGGTGTTAGATTCATCACAAATAACATACATTGATTCTTCTACACATAATGTTCTTTTGTTAAAGATTCTATATGCTTTGCTTTGTAAAGAATAACTGAGAAAGATACCTTCATCAGCTTTAGCATCAAATTTGCCAAGAGAATATTTACCATTATTTAAAACAAAACATTTGCAGCCAAATGCTCTTAAGTGTGAAATGTTTGGCTTTCTTCCTTTGTACAACTCATAAGGAGTTTTCTTCAAAAGAGGTCTTATGAGTAGTCTATTCAAGGTGTAGCAAACAGTACTCACTGCATCAGCCCAAAAATGTTTTGGTAAGTTTGTTTAATTAAGAAGAGTTCTAGCACCTTCTTCAAGGGATCTATTTTTCCTTTCCATAACACCATTTTGTTGAGGTGTTCTAGGAGCATAAAAATTGTGGTTGATTCCATATTCCTCACAAAATATTTCAAAGTTTTCATTTCGGAATTCACCACCATGATCACTTTTTATTGAAACAATATTGCAAGCTTTTTCATTTTGAATAGTCTTGGCTAGTTTTCTAAAAGCTGTGAATGCATCATTCTTAGATCTTATAAACAAAGTCCATGTATATCTAGAAAAATTATCAACAATGGCAAGACCATAGTAAATACCACCTACGCTCATAGTTCTTTAAGGGCCAAATAAGTCCATATGCAATAACTCAAGGGGTTTGGTAGTAGAAACAACATTTTTGCTTTGAAAGGAATTCTTTGTTTGTTTCCCCTTTTGACAAGCTTCACATATTTTATCCTTCTCAAATTTGAGCTTAGGTAAGCCAATGACTAAGTCTTTTCTAATGAGCTTATTCAGGTGATGCATGTTCAAGTGACTTGCTCTCCTATGCCATAACGAAGTATAATTAGTTTTACTGATTAGGCAACTAGTGTTATGAATGAATGCATGCTCAATGGAAATTACATATATGTTGCCCTTCCTCTTACCAACATGTATAACCTCACCATTTTGACTATCACGGATCAAACAACAGTTATCATTGAAGGAAACATTAAACCCTTTATCACATAGTTGACTTATACTTAGGAGGTTATGTTTCAATCCTTCAACATATAGAACATTTCTGATCATAGTCTTAAGGTTGACTCCTATGTTTCCTTCTCCTATTATCTTTCCTTTGTTATTATCCCCATATGTGACAAATCCTCCATCTTTTAGTTTGATATTTGTAAGCATGGATATGTCACTGGTCATGTGTCTAGAGCAACTGCTGTCAAGATATCATAGTGATGATTTTGCTTTAAGACACACCTGCAAAATTTAAATCAAGTAGCAAAGAAAGGTACCCAATTAAGGTTGGGTCCATAGGGGTTAGCTATTTTCTTTTTCTTTTTCACCCAAATGAATTCTCCATTTGGTACATAATATTTTCTAGCAAAACACTTATAAGATGTATGCCCTCTCTTCATCCAATAGTTACAAGTTACAACTTTTGATGATTTTCCAAAGTAAGCATTTTGATTAAACTTAGATTTATAAAAGCTTCTTTGATTCTTCTGTTTTGGTGGTATAAATAGTGTTTTTCCAAAACGTTTTGAACCTTGTTTGTAACCCAATCCAGAAGTATCTCCAGAATATTTTTGCACATTTATTATTTCAGCTAAGTTGCATTTTCCTTTATAAAACTTTTTCAAAATATCAATCAAGTAGCTATTTTCAGAAAGTAGTAACATATACTTTTCTTCTTGACTTTTTTTGAAATCATCAAACTCTTCTTGTAACAATTTCCATTTTTCAATCTCAGAGGAGGAAGATGGACATATACACCCATTTTCCTTGTAATTTGAAAGGATTTTTTCATTCTTTTCTTTCAATTTACAAAGTTCACTTTGCATTTCTGCAAGTTTGGTGATGTGCCATCTTAAATCTCCTTTCAACTTATTATTTGATTTTGCTAACTTTTGAGCCTCATTATGCATATCATGGAAAGCATCAACAATTTGATCATATTCAGAATTTACCTCAGATTCAGCACTAGAGAATTCTTCATCATCAGTTAGAGTTGAAGTGAGACAAACATTTGCTTCTTCTTCATTCTCACTAGCTGATCCAAATGTTGTTGATTCATTATCTTCGCAAGCAATATATGCTTTCTTTGGCTTAGTATCTTTCTTAATCCTCCTTTCACCTTGTTGCTTCTTTAGAAAAACTGGGCAATCAGATTTAATGTGGCCAAGTTTTCCACATTCAAAGCATGTGAAGTTGGAGGATTTGTTGTTGTTGACTTTTTTGTTGTTGAACTTTGATAGCTTTCTATTCTTATTTTTCTTCATGAACTTGCTGAATTTCTTTATTATTAGGTTCAGGTTTTCATCACTTTCATCTTCATCTTGTGTCTCCACATCTGATGATGCAGCTTTTAAAGCTATACTCTTTTGTTTTTTATCTGCATTCTCAAAATGTGTTAATTGAGACATTTCTAATTCATATTCAAGTAGCTTACCGAAAAGTGCAGCCATTGACATTTTGGAGAGATTTTTGGATTCTTTTATAGTTGTAACCTTTGGTTGCCATGATCTTGTAAGGCTTTTTAGGATTTTAATGTTTACCTCTTCAACATCAAAAGTCTTTCCAAGACCAAGAAGATGATTTATCATGTGAGTGAACCTTGTTTGCATTTGAGATATGGTTTCTGTGGAGTTCATCACAAACATCTCATAATCATGAATCAAGGCATGTTTCCTTCATCTTCGTACTTCATCCATGCCTTCATGAGTAACCTCTAACATTTCCCACATCTCTATCGTGCTTTTACACCTAACAGTCCTGAAAAACTCATCAGAAAAAAGTGCAGAGGTGATCATATTTTTAGCCTTAAAATCATATTGCACTATTCATTTTTCAGCATTTGTCATTTCATCCCATTCTTTGGGAATCAATTTACTATCAACAATTTTCATTGGGACCAAAGGACCCTTTTCTATAGCATTCCATGCACCGGGGTCATTAGATTGGATGAAAATCTGCATCCTACTTTTCCAAAAATTGAAGTGTTCTCCCTCAAACATCGGTGGATGATTTAGGGAGGCACCCTTTCAAAGTAATCTGAGGGGTATTCATTTTCTTTATGAAAGATAGTGATCTTGAATAAATCTCAAGAACCAGCTATGCTACCAATTGAAAATACAATGAACACACTTCAAATAACCAAGAGGGGGTGAATTGGTTAAAACAATTTCTTAAAACTTTTCTTCAAAACAATTTGCAGAATTAAAACTTGGATCATACACTCAATCACCCTTTATCAAAAACAGAATTTTCTTTCAATCTAGATCCACCTTAGAATGCATGCAATGACTGAAATACTTCTTGTTGGTTTTATATTGATTTCCAAATACTAGCTATGAAAGAAACACAGATAAAGAACACAAGACAAACAATTTATATTGGTTCACCTCAAAAACTTGGAGGCTACATCTAGTGTCTTCCAACCAACACTAGATTAGAGTTTTCACTAAATCAAAATACTCTTTTACAAGCAAAACAAGTGATAATATCTACTAACCCTAGAGATAAAGATAATGAATTCTAAAACACTATTAGAATACAAATCACAAAGACTCTGAGAACTTTACTCAGATCTTTACCTCTTGAGAACCTTACTCAAGAAAGCTTGAAAGAACTCAAATGACTTACAAATCACAAAGACTCTGAGAACCCTACTCAGATCTTTACCTCTTGAGAACCTTACTCAAGAAAGCTTGAAAGAACTCAAATGATTTACACAACAGATTTCTAAAATAGAAATTCTAAAAGAAAGAGTTCAAGAAGTACACAACCTGAGATCCTTAACAGATGATGAATGAATGTATGTTGTTACCAATCAATCAGGTTGAATGAATGTTAATGCATAGACTAATCTTTCTTGAAATCTCTTTTTCTTCACAAACACATCATTTCCAAAGACATAACTCTTGATCTTCTCAAGATGCGTCTCTCTAAGTAAAATCAGTTTCTTGAACTATTGAATGCACTTAAAGCTTTTGTTAAGACTCTCTTAAAAGTATATTTTCGTTTTCACAAAATGTCCTGAATGATATAAGTGCAAACTCATAAAGCCTTAAAATAGAAAACTGATTTAACAAACTATAATCGATTAATCCGTTAAGGTAATCGATTATTTTAACATATGTAATCAATTAATTCAAACAGATAATCGATTAAAATGTTCTTGAGCTTTTCTGGAAAAATTTTATGAACAATTTAATCGATTAATACGTGATGTAATCGATTAACACATATAATTGATTTTCGAAACAAGCTGTTGTAATCGGTTACTTATATTGCTAATCGATTAATCCATATAAGCTCAGATAGAAACAAGCCTTTGTAATCAATTACGCTTTCTTGTAATCGATTGAAGCAGAGACTCATAATATGTAAAATACACTAAGTAATCGATTACGATTTGCCTGTAATCGATTAAAGCAGATAGACATATTTTGAAAATAACACTTGGTAATCGATTATAGAAGAGTGGTAGTCGATTAAAGTGTTCATCATGGCTTTTCAAAAAATAGATACACATATGTAATCGATACATAATACAGTTAATCGATTAACATAGTGCAAAAACAATTTTTTCCAAAAACATAAGCCATGTGATTTTCTTTGCAAATGCAAGCATTTAATCCTCTATACTACATATGAATGCATGTAAATGAAATATGCAATGCAAGGTAATCGATTATTTTAACATATGTAATCCATTAATTCAAACAGATAATCGATTAAAATGTTCTTGAGCTTTTTTGGAAAAATTCCATGAACAACTTAATCGATTAACACAGATAACTGATTTTCAAAACAAGTTGTTGTAATCGATTACTTATATTGATAATCGATTAATCCAGATAAGCTCAGATAGAAACAAGACTTTGTAATTGATTACGCTTTCTTGTAATCGATTAAAGCAGACACTCATAATATGTAAAATGTGTTGGATATAGGGGAAATAGCAAGAAGAATCAAAAACAAGAATAAAGAAGAAGCTTGATGGTTGGCTTGAAGTTGTTTTTGCTTTATCATGCCCAATCAAGTATGAAGACACGTGCAATGTGTTTAAGTTTGATTCAGGTACATTGCTTTGTGATCTTTGTATTGCCATTTGCATGTCTCATTGAATTTGCATAAGTAGGTGCTATTAAAATTTAGAAGTTGCTAAATGATTTCAAAGGAAAACTATTTCTCATGGCTTTGTTTTTAAAAAATTGAAATCTCACTATTTTAATCGATTACACAGTAGATTAATCAATTAAAATGTTCTTATTCATAACTGGAAAAACCTTGAAGAACACTTTAATCGATTACATGATTGAAGTAATCGATTATATATTGTATTTTGTAAAACCATGCCTTTCTGCTTTAATCGATTACCATTTCTCGTAATTGATTAACAGGCTTTTTAGAAAACTATGATATTCTGCTTTAATCGATTACATTGCGGAATAATTGATTAATCTGTTCGTGATCTGTTTCCAGATATCTAAGGAACAAGTTAATCAATTATTTGGTTACTTTAATCGATTACATAAGGCAAATAATCGATTACACTATTGTTTTAATCGATTATTGTCAGTTAATTCCATTTTTTTTAAAACCTTTGTAAGTCATTTCTATAAATATAGAACTTGTGCCAATTAATCCATCTCTCTGAGTGACTTACCAAAGAAATACTAAGCTTTCTAAAGTGTCCAAGAAACTGATTCCATAGTGATTAATACATCTTGTAAAAATCAAGATTTCTAAATTTTAGAAAGGATGTGCTAAAGAAAAGAAGATTTCAAGATATTGATTCTGAGCTATAGAATTCATTCTACCTAGATTGTATGGTAATCTCATTTCGTTTGTCATTCATTCATACATGATGGATCATAGGTAGTGTTTGTCTTGAATCATTCTTTTTGGTTTTACCAAGAGTTTTTCTTTTGTTGTATTGTATCTTTTCAAATCGATTCCATGTAAAGCATTCTAGAGAAGGGTTCTCTAGGTTTGAAGATTTGAGTAGGTTTCTTAAAATCCTTGTGACTTGTATTCTAATGGTGTTTTAGAATTCAGGATCTTTGTCTAGTGTTGATAGAAATAGTCACTTGTTTTGTTGTGCTTGTACAAGAATAATTTGAAATAGTGAAAACTCTAACCTAGTGTTGGTTGGAAGACACTGGATGTAACCTCCATGTTTGTGAGGTGAACTAGTATAAATTATTGTGTGATTGTATCTTTATAAGTATCCCTTTCATTATTCTTGGTTGGAAATCAATTGACAATCAATAAGAGACATTTCATTCATTACATGCAGTTCAAGGTCATATTAGATTGAAACAAAAATATGTTTTTGATTAAGGGTGATTGTGTGATACGATCCTTGTTTAATTCCTCAAATAGTTTTCAAGAAAAGTTTTAAAAGTTGGTATTAACCAATTCACCCCCCCCCCCCTCTTGGTTATTTGAAGAGTGTTCATAGTATTTTCTAAATGCACTAAGTAATTGATTACGATTTGTTTGTAATCGATTAATGCAGATAGACATATTTTGAAAATAACACTTGGTAATCGATTACAGAAGAGTAGTAATCGATTAAAGTGTTCATAATGACTTTTCCAGAAATAGACACACATATGTAATCGATTACATAATACATTTAATCAATTAACACAATGCAAAAACAGATTTTTCCAAAAACATAAGCCATGTGATTTTCTTTGCAAATGCAAGCATTTAATCCTTATACTACATATGAATGTATGTAAATGAAATATGCAATGCAAGGATCACTAGGCAATGTACTTGAACCACTTAGACAAATTACAAATGCCATCAAAATAATTGGGCATGTAAAAAGCTAAAACTTCAAGCCAAATACTTCAGCCTTGCTTTGATAAACTTGCAGCTCCTTCTTCCAACTCCCCCTGTATCTAACAATATTATTTACCTAGACCAAAAGACAAAAGTTATTAGCAATTAAGAAATCAAAGTCACACTTGAAAATAAATTAGTACAGCAAAATTCAAGTTCACGCACATGTACTCTACATTCAGTCTCGGCTTGTGTTAACAAAAATAAGAAGAGCCAATGAATTCTAAGGCAAGCAAAAAGTTCTGAAGTCCATGCTTAACCACTGTCAATGATCATAAGTTTATAACACTACACTATGACTCTTCCTAGCTTGCCTATCTCCACTATGCTAGTTCTCATGTTGGCATGACATGTACACCATAACACTTTCATATGGTAGCAATATTCCTTTCCAATACTATTTCTTCTCAGCACGAACACATCTTGAATTTTCAATCAACCATGGAATAAATAAGATAAAGGGAAATCAAGTACTATAACTATTTAGAGTTATACGTGAAACTAAACCATTTCAATTTCCAAGATACCATCATTAAGACATTGCTTCAACTACAATTTACATCTAGCTTCTATTAGAGTCTGGTAAAAATTACTAAACTGACCAAAGTCACTAACTTAACAGAGCTGGTTCCCGAACCAATTATGTCCAACACATCTTATGCTAATCTCATCACATATTTCTTCATTCCATCACCTTTTAAATATCAAATTACAGCTACTATATTGACAATAAACTTTCAAATGCAATCTGTTGCACAAGCCAACAAGATAATGAACTACGTAAAAGGTTTATGATCAATGAAACAACGAAATAAAACATTGAGCTTACTTGTATTTGTCCACCATGCCCACTGACCATATCAATCATTTTTATGTAAGATCCTTCATTATCTGTCTCATAAACCTGGTGCATGGAATCAACATTATTTAAGGTAAAAGGTAGCTAGCAAAATCCTAAAAAGTACACGGTATATACTTGTCTTCTCATAATTTTCTAGACAATTTTTAAAGTCTTGCAATCCAACCTCAAAATCTGGCTTGCAAAATAAAGTTAATTGCATATGTATCCACATAGCCAACAAGATAGCATTGGTTTTAAATGAAACATTACTCTTTTGCATAATCAAGACTTTGCTGAATTTTAAGGCGAATATTCCTTTCAATTATATTTCTATCATTGCATATTGTTTCCAAGAAGATTATCTACAACAAAAGCACAAATAGATGGATCAGAAGAGTTCAGAATTAAATTTATCATTCTCATATCATATACTTATTTCAGTGCCATCTTTGACTACCTTGCATCTTCCTTCAGCCAATTTCATCAGCATGTTTCTTTGTTCCTTGCTATTGTTTGTGGCATCAAATATCCCAACCTAAATTGAAATTAAAACTTATGCAAAATAACATGAAAGGACACATTAAAGTAACAAAAGTATTCAACAAGAATGATTTACCTGGCCACCTTCTTGCATCCAAGGGATCATATCTTCAAATGCCAATGCTGCTACCTAATTGGTACTCAAACAGAAACAAATTTTGAATTTGAACCACTTGTCTACCAGCTTTGTTGCTTTACCAACACAAACAATCAATAAACCAGTAGCCATTGGGTCAACAATCCCAGCATGACCTATCTATAAATTAACAATATAAGTCTAAAAGAAGAAGCAAACATACATAAAGACATGTGGTGGAAAAGAACCTTTTTCACTTTGACAAGGCGACACAGCTTTCCACAAACTGTGAATGAAGTCCAATTCAACAACGCGCGTGTGCATTAGTTTTCTTAAAAAGTTCCTCCAATTCCGATAGTTAAGAGAATATGAATCAACTTGCAGCAATGGGTACAAATGGAAAATAAATCAATAATGGCACCATTGCACAGGGAAAAGGGCAGGAATTCTCGATGCCCCTAGGTAAAGTTTGATCCTTTATAATTCTTCCTTTTATGAATCAAAATTTTAGAAATTCATTAAAATCCAAAAAAAAAAATGCACAACCACACAGAACAACTATAGTTTAAAAAATAAAAATAAAAACTCAACCAACCAGCACAAACTCTGAACATTTTAAAATTAGTGAACATTCAAAACCTTAAAATTCAATGCTTCAATAAACCACAAAATCCAAACACTCCAAAATAATCAAAGAACAACCAGGTAATTAACATCTTAACCCAATCAAAACCAAAAGCCCCAACCTGCAATGTACAAACCCTGGGAGGCAGAACCGCGGACGACTCGACCCTCTCATATTGCTGAAAGAACTCACCTCGACACACCGAGATTCTCTGTGACAACCGCCCGGACCCACGAGGCAGCCAGCTTCCGGCAGCCGGCATCCACAGAGTCGAGATTCTTGGTGGATAGAACTTGCGAGTTAATGCAGAGATTCTTCCTGGACGAGAGGGCGAGGATCTTGGCGGTAGGGTTGAGGTGGTGGAGCGGCAAGTGTCTTCTCATGGATGGTGCGGGTGCAATAGAGGAGCTTGAGCGGGGAATGGGGCTTCGAAAAAATATAGCTTGTGATCAATGTGAGGAGTGTGATGGTTTCCCTCCGCCGATGGGCATTTCGCGGAGGCAGTGGCCCTTGGCTTCGAGGGCACGCTTTAGCTCTACCTTGTAGGAGTATTGCTCCAGGTAGATGTTGTCGTAGGAACACGAATCACAAATGGATAGTGTGTTCTGAATGAATGAAAGGGAAAAGGGGTAAAGAGAAAGGGAAGCAAAACAATGAGAGATAAAGAGAAGAGAAACGATGAGAGGCATTCGTGCTTTGGGTTTTGTGATTCAAATTTTGAAAAAAGGATGCGATGAGAAAGAAATGGCAAGATCGAGGAATCGAAATCGAAAAATTAAACGAAAATTCAAAGACAAAAATCGTCTTTGAACAGTGGTTTTAAATACAGTTTTGGACTATTTTTTCAAAACCGTCTTTGAACAGTGGTTTTTAAGACGGTTTTGTTACAACCGTCATTGTTAATTTGTTTTTATTTACATATTTCCCACCAGTTATTCAACGACATCGATTTCTCAATAATCATTGTTGAATGTGTGTCATAGAAAGATGCTTTCGTAGTAGTATGACTTCTTCTATTCCTATTTGTTTTGTCCTTTCTTACTCAAAATTCTAATGTTAGCAATTTAAAATAAGATAAGCAAAATGAATTTATTAAAGTAAATTTTGTGCACTTCCCTTTTTGGCTAACATGAATCCAGTACATGAATGAACGTCACTTATACTTAATATAAAATAGTTTATGTAAGTAAATAAGTTCATTGAACACAAGTAAAAGAAACATAGTTTATAGACACTGGTTTTCACAAAAGAGTGAATGCTAGTTTATAATAGAGCATTAGACGCTGAATCTTAATCTTAATAAGATTATATTTCCACTTGTGAATGGACGTGTACTAATAAAAGCTTTAGAATATATAAAGAATAAATACCAAGTGTGCTCATATATAGTAAGTCTTATTCACTAGAAAATAATTCATTAGTCTATCAACAATTTATAATTTAATCATCAAAATTATAAGAATGATGAATCATCCAATTGTGACAATGGACCGTACAAACTTACATTTATTTTTGCCTAAACCATATCTCAAATTCTAAAATTCAGTTATTGACTCAACATTTTTTATTATTGTGAAACTATACAGAAACATGATTTAACATTTGTAGAACCTATTTTCTAATTTAGTGATTTTTACAAAAAAAATATATAATAGGTGCACCACTTCAACATGGACCATCCACTTCAACAAAATCATATAAAGTTGAAAAATCAATATTTGAAGTTGAAACATCATAAACAGCCTCCTTGTACATCTAATATTTGCCTCAAATATTCCAAGACCAAATCATGCTCACAACTAACTCCATTTTAGCTCACAAAAATATGACATATCATTTGTGCAAATTTGGAATCTATCAACCTAACCTTCTTTTAACAATTTTATGGTAACTTTCCTACTCATCATATTGAAACACAATAACTACCTTTTGTGGCTCAACCAGAAATCATTGAGCTTGTTAACCAAAATTTCAATGATTTTGTAAACCTTAGCACCAAGCTCATCCACGTGGATGTCATTGTGGTGCACATAAATAATTAAAGTGAAGACTAAAATATATAATTCACTTTATTCAATTTGAAAGGGCTACAATAAATACCATTGCATAACAATAATTAAAGCATAAGTTTTAAAAAGTGAGAGAACTAATATAAAAATGCTCAAGACCAAACTGTAGCCTTAAAAGTTAAGCAATTCACCTAATTCTCAAGCACAAATTTGAAGCAAGAAAACTAACAAAAAATATGCAAACTAAGTCTAAAAATTTTCAGATGAAAATGAAAAAAGGAGAGGAAAAATCTAGTTCATGTGGCTAATAGCAATATCATAATTATTGGAAGTTGGAATACCTAGCAAAAATGTCATGGACATCGACATGGTATTCCAAATTGTAAATGATTGCAACTTCGACAATGTAGACATTGTAAGCATTAATCTATAATTTCATGTTCAATAACAATCATATCAAGAAATGAAAAGGATCTTAAGAATTCATGAGTTTTACATAGACTACCTTTGTCCATAATTGTGGAAGATCCTTTAATGATATAATACTTTCTCAGAGTCTTGACCCTTTCAATTCTTGTATCTTCTTTGATAGGGATTGGATACAACTCTCATGGGCACACAATGATGGCCCTTTATGTTTCTATATATTTATTTTCAGAAACCAATGTCATTTTATACTTTCTGATAACTGCACCTATCAACAGTTATCTATTGTATAACTTTCAGTAACTTCCATAACTTATAATAACTCCCATACCAATATTACCTTTTTGCCCTTTTTTCATTAAATCAAAATAACACTACTTTTATACATGAGACACGTAATGTTTTACAAACATTACCGACAACATGGATGAACTAGACAGTGCAGATGCCTTTAGTGACAATGAAAAATGCAATATGATTCTTGAAAGGGTGATGGAAGGTGGCCTTGGTAAGAGCAACACATGGTCGATGTCATGGATGATATTAGTGACTACACTTTTAAGGTACCGATTTCATTTACTAATGTCAAGGTTGTGAAACCTTACTGCACCCTTCCAATGGTAGGTGTGGGACTTGAACATTGATCCATTACCATTTTCGTGGACAAGCAATTCAAAGGGGAAAAACTATATAATGGTTCAAAACTTTAGAGGATGCTTAGAAAATGGGAATACATGTGCTCAATTAGTTACAAGGGTGAGTTAAGGAAGAGAAAGAGAGAAGTGAAGATAAATCATGGTATATAAGAATTACACAGATGGGAATGAAATTAAGGTTTAGTTCTTGTAACACCCCAAAAAAATTAGAGAATTATAGACAATTACTAAGAGTAAAATGTTAATGAAAGGCAGTAGAAAAATTTAGGGCAAAATGACAAGAACGCCCCTGAACAATTTCAGAAATGACGTTCTCTAGGATGAAAATGATAATTTTGCCCTGAACAATTCTGAAAATGACCAATGTATCCCTAGGAGAAATTACCAAAATATCCTTGGACAATTTCAAAAATGACAGGTAGGTCCCTAAGGCACTAAATGACCAAAATACCCCTGGATATTTTATTAATGACCAAATTGCCCTAGGAAGTCCGGTAAGACATTTAAGGAAGAAATGTTATAAATATTCTCAGATGGGTTAGAAATAACCAAAGATACCCTTAGGGTGACAATTACAGAGATGATCTTAACAATTTTTGGAAATGACAATTATACCCCTAGGGTGAGGGGTAAAATTACCAAAATGCCCTTAGGTCAAAAACTGACCAGATGACTTTAGAAATTTGTGGGAACTTCACCATTGGATAAAATACTTTTAGAAAACCCGGTATCAGTGAGGTTGGTGGCGGAAAACCTTAAAATAAAATTTCTACGAATTTTGGAAGATAGGATGAAAAGAGCTTAATTTAGACTACCCTAGGCATCAGAAAATTATAAGACCAGTATGGACAAGATCTATAGAATTTTCCCTTAATTATGACAGGGATAAGTGCTCTAAATAAGTTAGATTAGCAATTTTAATAATTCAAAGCAAAACGGACCAATAAGAATTCAAGAAAAGCTATTACATGTAATTAAAGGAAAAATTGGTTGATTAGAATTCCTAATACAAGCTTTGGCAGTATGATGCAAGATCAACGGA